>JBAGKK010100529.1:0-26050 GCA_037177015.1 Euceroptres primus
TTTTAAATCAAATACGGACAGAAATCATGCATTTGTTATAAAAAATATCGTATGCGCCAAGGGGGAGAGGGACTTTTGCATAATATACTATTCTGTATTCTGGGTTAGTGTGGGTTCACTTGACGTATCAGGGATATTTTTCTTTTTTTTCTTACAGTTTTTATACTTCTGAGTAAAGAGTAACTGGTGAATGCAATTGAAAAGTATTCAAGTTCAATAAAAACAATAATTAATTATTATCAAAAGAATTATATAAAGTAGAAGAAATATTATTTGAAATAAAGAAGGATTTGATTTATTTGATATTCTGAATTTCTTCAAATTTTGTTACTTTGTCAGGAGAAAGGTAAAAAGGAATAGAAAGAAGAGAAGTATAAAAACTTTATAACATATAAATCTTTTATAGGCACCATTCTCTCTCTTGTTTTGCCAGTTGGCAAATTTAATGGGTGAAATATTTACCACAATAAATACTTTTGGAATTTTATAGTCTGTAAGTTTAATAAATTATTTTTACGATATTTTTCAGTTGAGATATTTTTCATTGAGATTTTCAGAAGCCTTAAAATAAATTTGGAAAAGAAAAAGGAATTATTTTGAAAAGAATTACAAAATTCTGGGACAAATTTAATCAGCATAATCTCTTTATTCAAATATTAAATATTCTTTATCATGTAGTAGACATTTTCAGTGAGAAAGAAGTGAGAAGAAGTCGAGGATTGTGAGATTCTCTCAAACGCAACGTAACGATAATTATTTTCCACAATTTAATTGCACATTTCTAATTATATGGACTGTTACCTCTTGTTAAAAATTTAAATGTTTTGCATATTAAGCAAATTGTAAATAAATATTGAAAAACCAAATATACTATGTATTTTCTTGGATAGCAATATATTTATGTACATTTTTTATTTGAACTTAAAAAACGAAAAAATCTTTATTTGCATTGAAATTTGTCAATATTTAAAAATAAATTCAACACCTGACAGGTAATTAAAATTACAATTGAACAAATTTTTTAAAACAGAGAGAGTCTTTCCCTTCCTTTATTCCGTTACAAAACCTATAAAAGAGTTCGCTTTCTGTGAAATTATTATTCCGCATTCACGAGGATTCGAGCGTACACGACTGAGGAGTTCAGTACTCCGTTCTTTTTACATCTTATCGCACTCAAGCGTTTCTAATAATTATTGAAGAAAGGATTAAGAAATGTCCAGGGATCCAGCAGCAGAACAGCTTAACATTTACAAAGAAACTGTTAAGGTAGGCGTGTTATTCGAGTATAAAACAAATATTATTAATTTATTAAGAATAATAGTAATTTTGTTAATTAATAAAAAAATATGTCTTTTTTTAAGGTAGTCCCTGTTCTTCTTACTGGGAATGGAGAACCAATTGCAAATAAAAATGACACCCTTACAGCAGGAAAATGTGGACCAGCACTTTTACAAGACACTGTTTTCTTGGATGAAATGTCGCATTTTGACCGAGAGAGAATTCCTGAACGTGTTGTTCATGCGAAAGGAGCAGGTTTGTAATTTTCTATTTTATTAAAATTATGTATTAAAATCTTACAAATAATTTTTTGTCATAAAATCGTTTTTTACAAATAACGTAAATACGTAAATAAGTAAATAATAAATTTTACGTAAAGAACAGATATTTTTTTCAATGAAACGAATCTCAAACGGGATACTAAACCAAAAAAATAAGTACTTAAAAATATTGTAAATTATAGTAAATTATAGTAATAATTGAAACGTCAATATTGAAACGTTTAACAATATTCGCAGGTGAATTATCAGTAACGTTGGCTCGCTTTGCAGCTCTTATCTTCATGACTTCGTACTTTGAATTCCTTTTTGCATTTTAAGTTTTATCAGTTTATTTACTCCAAAATAATAAAGTTACTAAAATTTTTGTTCCAAATAAAATTCTTAATTTTTACTCTGAAATATTTTATAAAATAAAAAGAAACAAAAATTTAAAAAATACAAAATACAAAATTTAATAGTCTTGCACGATTTTAAACTTAGAAAATAAAAATCCTTTTTTTAAAAATATTTCTTTTGTTTGTGAATTGATCTTCCCCTGAAAGAATAAAAATTAAGATAAAAAATTGTTTAAATTGGCAATTTCAGGAGCATTTGGATATTTTGAGGTATCGCATGACATAACAAAATATACAAAGGCCAAACTTTTTTCTCACATCTTAAAAAGGACACCAATTGCCGTGAGATTTTCCCAAGTAGGTGGTGAAAGTGGTTCAGCTGATACTGTCAGGTACAAAAAAATTCCACGATACTACAGTATTTTAATTATGCACAAATCTCACGAGTTTTATTATGATTATATAACATAACGTGAGAATTCATTAAATAAATGTTATACTTGTTTAATGAAAAACAGATTCACACTTTGAGTTTAAAAACTAACTAACTTATGGAAAGTCTAGTTATACAAACCTATAATTGTTATTTATTTATTTATCTATCTATTTATTTTTTTCATTTTCATGCGAATTTTATAATTAATTACTTCAGTTAATTTTTTTCCATTTATAGAGATCCTCGAGGATTTGCTATAAAATTTTACACGGAGGAAGGCATCTGGGACCTTGTAGGCAATAATACGCCGATTTTCTTCATTAGGGATCCATTACTTTTCCCAAGTTTCATACACACCCAGAAAAGAAACCCAGTTACTCATTTAAAGGTTTGTTACAATTTCTCTTTACAAACTCATTTCGATTTAATTATTTGATCAACTAACGTTTGCAAAATTATTAATATCACGAATTATGAAATTGATTTATATAATTTTAAGTTTAATTTTTAACGTTCATAATAATTGCAAATAATGAATTGATGATTGATCTATTTTTTTAGGATTCTGATATGTTTTGGGATTTTTTGTCACTTCGTCCCGAATCAACACATCAAGTAATGATTCTTTTCAGTGATCGAGGAATTCCAGATGGTTATCGATACATGCATGGTTTTGGATCGCATACTTTTAAACTCGTCAATGAAAAAGACGAAATTGTATACTGCAAATTTCATTACAGGGTCTGACGAAACTATTTTTCATTTTAAAAATTTTTTTCTTTTAATCGTCTTTATTAAAATAATTTAATTTATTCTGATTTTTTAATTATAATGATCTTATTCATTAAAATTATAACAATTATTCTGGAAATTTCTAAATTATTTTTTTCACCAACAGACTGATCAGGGAATAAGAAATCTTTCAGTTGAAAGAGCAGCTCAGTTAAGTGGTTCTGATCCTGATTATTCCCTTAGGGATCTTTATAATTCAATTGCGAGAAAAGAATATCCCACTTGGACATTTTCTATTCAGGTGATGACTCCTGAACAAGCCGAAACTTTCAAGTGGAATATATTTGATGTTACTAAGGTAATTAAATTAATATTGTAAAATTAAAATTTATAAAATGACAGCTAATTCAAAATGGTTCATTTTAATTTTCTATGTAATTTATCATGTATAGGTTTGGCCCCATAAAGATTTTCCTTTGATACCAGTGGGAAAAATAGTATTGGACAGAAATCCGGAAAATTATTTTGCTGATGTTGAGCAAATAGCATTTAATGTAGCTCATATAGTTCCTGGAATTGCTCCAACCCCGGATAAAATGCTGCAAGGGCGTCTTTTTGCATATGGCGATACTCAGAGACATCGTCTTGGTCCGAATCATCTTCAACTTCCTGTGAATTGTCCCTACAAGGTAAATTTTCTTTTATTTCTTTTTTAAAAAACTGAAAATTAATAATGCTTACAAGTTTAGATCATTCAATATAAACGTTATCAATTTTATACCTTCATGAACCAATTTAAAATATATTAGATTGGAACCTTCATCCCTTCATTTTCTAAAAATTAAGAACGATTTCAAAAATTTATTTTATTACTCTTTGCTTTTAAATCATTTTAAATTGTAGAGAGTAATTGGTACAATTGTTGATCAAATATATTTGATAAGCAAATATTTTCAAATAAAATTACTAATAAATAGTGCAATATGTTATCGCTACACTCTGCGCTATTTATTAGTAGTTTTATTTACGTGTATTTCTTAATAAATGTACAGATTGAAGGTGGCCAATCATTGTTTAACGGAGAGGTAATCATTGTACCGATTACCCTATATAATATCCAATTTGTATATGTATTTAGGAATCCCCATTTTTATTTTTATCATTTTTATTTCACAGGTGATAACATCAATAAATTATCAAAGGGACGGACAAATGGCGATCTGTCATCAAGGAGGAGCTCCAAACTATTATCCTAATAGCTTCAAAGGACCGGAAGAATGTCCAAGTGTAAAAGATCCTGGATTTCCTGTTTCTGGAGAAGCTGATCGTTATACTCAAAACGAGGATGATTTTGGACAAGTGACTACATTTTGGAGAGATGTGCTTAACGCAGAAGAAAAGACTCGACTCGTTAACAATTTGGTTACAAGTTTAAAAAGAGCATCGACCTTCATTGTTGAACGAGCTCTTGGAAATTTTACTCAAGTGGATGCAGATCTTGGTAGACGATTAAGAGAAGGTCTTAAAAAAGCAGGAAAGCCAATTTAAATATCTCTGGCGGGAAATATTAGGCGAGTTACAAACGTAATAATTGCTTAATACAGTTGTAAAATTTTACTTGAAAAATAAGAGAATAGGCAGATAATATTTTATTATTTAAATCTGTTTTATTAATAAATTTTTTCTAGGATTATTGTTACTAAAGGAAAATTAAAAATATATATTTTAAGTGAAAAATTTATTTTTATTTTCAGTAATAAAATTTTTAGGATTTTAGGAATTTTAGAAATTCCTGACTGATTTCTCCCACCTCTTCTCTCTTCTCCCACCAACAAACATTTCTTCCACCTCGACCACCTTTAACATTCTTGATCCTCCTTTGCTTCAGTTCTGCAAATCAAGACGATCTGCAAACGTACACGCCGTATATTAATTAATTTTAATATTTAAATAAATAACAATTTCAAGTGTAAATTTATACTCACTTGCGATAATTTAAATTTGTTACAAAATTAAAAAATCAGGATAAAGCAGAGGAAAGTGCTTGGTAAGTGAAATAAATTATAATTAATGAACAGAAATACTTTTTAATAAAACAATAATTGCAATTTCAAGCCAAATATTCAAAAATCACATAAAAATGTTACTTAATACTTCTAGACTAGAAAATTTTCATTAAATCCTTTCTAGGCACTTTGAGGCACTTTAAAAATGTAACTAAAAATAGAAAAATACAAAATTCTTTTATAAAGAAATTTTGTTTTTGGTAAGTCTAATCCATACTTGAAACATAATTTAGATTTAAAGAAATATTTTATTTAAATCTGTGATCCTATCAATAAAATAGATATATATTTAAATCGCCTGAATTTTAAGCGAAACGAAAAATAATTTAACAAAATTTCTAGAACAATTTGTAGGTGTCATTTCTCTCTTTGACTCATATGTTTAGAATACTTTAGTTACACAGAACAGACGATAACGCGGCGATCGAAAGATAAAACTTCACTGAAGAATATTCTTTGGATAAATTCAATTAGCAAAATAAAATTTTAAAAAATTTGTTTAATGAATAAAAGAATGAAATATTTTTAAAGTTTGTTTGAAAATTTTTATTTCAGATTTTTATTATTAATTCAAAGAATATTCTTTTAAAAATTTAACTTTTACTATGAAAATAACATTGTTCCAGATTCGTAATTTATAAATTTTATTTATAATTTTCAGAATGATGTTTCAAAAGAAACCACCACCCGTCAAAATAGAAATGATGTCCAGTGGAAGTAAGTTTAATTTCACCTTTAGAAATATTTAATTAAAAAAAAATAATACGAAAAATATTATCTCTTGAATTGAGACTTAATTCAACATTTATTGGTAAAAAATGAAAAGTTTTTTATATGAAATTTCTTTAGTAGACAAAGCTTTTTTTTATAATTGCGTTTACAAATAAAGTGTGTAAAATAATTCAAATTAAGTAGTGATTTAATTTTAGGATATTTTTTGCAGATTTTAAGGGAGACCTGGATGCTTACCAGAATGCGCTGGCAGTTGAGAATACTGTTTTACACATCGATTCAACTGGAATTGACTTTCCGATTTCAGTATCAAAATTAGATTCCCTTCAGGAAAATAATTATAATCAGAAAATGCAAGAAAAATATATATTTGAGAGACCTTCAGTCAATCTTAAAGATAACGTAAATGTAAGGAGCACAAATGAGAAGGGGGGTGAAGGGGTGAAAAAACTGCAAATTAAGAAAGTTTTACCAAAAAATAAAAAATCTTGCAATCTCTGTCTGACCTTAAAGTGGATTGGTTTTTTATTAGTATTTATATTCGGAATTACAGACATTCTTTTTGATTTGGGTATGCTCATATTCTTTATTAATTGGTACTCTCAAAATTGATTTCACGCAATCAAAATAATTATATTCTCCTAATATGAAATTATGATTCTGCATTATTGTTTATTTTTACACAATATAGCTATTATATTGGGATATTTTAAACAATCTGAATCAAAATAAAGGAAAAGATAAAAATCTATATTTTCTGTTTTGAACAAATTGTAATATACAAAAAAAATAAAGGTCGAGAAAAGTAATTTGCATTTTTACATAATTTTTAATGTGACAAGGTACAGTACTTAATTACAATATTTGCAATCATCAATAGTTATACTCGGATATCTCTTTTCTAAACATAGCGTTGCTCTTAACATGATTGAGCACACGACAAAATTTAATTGCTTCACAGTACTACATAAAAAATATTAATTCCTTCATTCCAAAGAAATTTTTACTTGCAAAAGCTTATATGTATATTGTTACCTATAAGCAAAAGCTTATATCAAAGCCCTTTCATCTAAATTCTAAAAAATAATTCGTGAAGAAATGGACAAAATGTGAAAGTTCCTCTTTCATAAAAAAATATAGTTCACAAAAGATACTATATAATTTTTATAAAACTAATTAATCCAACTTATTACTTTTTCTCATATGAAGTAATTTCAAGCAATAAATATTCTGTCGTGATTCTTTGTGGTGAATTAATTTCGTCACACATGCCAGTCTCGTTTTTTTTTTTTTTATGGCAGAAATGGTGGTTTTGAGCATATTTCACAAATTTGTGTAGGTATAGTTTGGAATCGAAAGATTAGAAGGAAATCAAATCAACAAATCAACTTCACTTTTTACATTACAGATTTAAAACGGACTATGCTCATAGCCAAAAAATCTATTCATTTATTGATTTAATCGTCGCTCACGTTGACAAACTTGCTCTATATAATTATATATAATTTGTATTACGTAGTTTTTTAAGTCAAATCTTCGAACAGACTTTAAGTGTATAAAGGACTTCGAATTAAACTTCGACGTTGGACAGAGAGAAAATTTGTTGTAAAGCAAGGCACACATTTCAGACAAACTTCCATCTATGTATTCTGCGTCTCTGCAAAACTGAAATTTGGTTTTAAATTACGAGCATTATTATGTTAAGTTAAATAAATAATTATATATGAACGATCGTTCTGTATAAATTCAGATTAAATTAAAAATAGAGCTTCGAGGACTTTCATTTTTTCTCATAACACTCTGTTTATTTTTTCTCTGTTTTCTTCCGAATATTCAAAATCTTATTTTAAAAATATCGAGAATAGATTCCAGAAACAACATTTATTTATGCTTCAATCATAATCACAAACGATTGTTAAATTGGGTTTCAAAACAAAAACAGAGTGTTGGGGTAGAGTCGGGGATAATTAAAAAATGACACAAATTTTCAATCCAAACGCATCCATTAAAAATACTATTTTCAATTTAATCTAAACATTCTAAACACACTGCTTTCTTAACGGTCCCAGTCTCAAAAAATTTCAATAATCCTTTAAGCTGCTGTTAAAATAAATGAAGTCTTTACAGCAAAACTCTGTTCGACAGATGATAAGAGGAATCTTCATCCATGAGCAGCCATTAGAAATGAAGTATTGCGGGACAAAAAGTAGGCCGTTTTGAAATTGAAACTATTTTAATTCGCAAGCATTTCGCGTGCGAAAGTCATTTGTACTTTTCACAATTAGCGTCACAAAAATTGTCTGAAGCTTTACATTTAACTAAAATAGTAAAACTTGTAGACTGAGTGCGCTAGCGAAATGTCTTATTTCATTACAATTTTTAATTTTTAGTTTAAAACGATAGCGCTTAAAATTAAGTCACATTAATCACGTATGAAGGAAGTACAATTGAATGTGCTAAGCTAATTTAGTCGAGAACTTAGATACAGCCATATTTTTGGCACAGACACGCACGAATAATTACAATGAAAGGGATCTTTGACTTGTGCTATAATTAGAACCTCGATATGAGTTTTCATAAAATATAATTTAATAATTATAAAAAAAACAAATTTCGAATTGAGCGTCCGGATTCCAGAATGTCCTTAGCGCTCGGGTTCGCTCTCCCAGTACCCCATAAGTTGCCGAAACGCGAAAAAATTTCCCAAAATAACAAACTTGGGAAATTCACCGCGCAAAAAATAAATAAAAAAAAATTTTTTTTAATAATTTAATTGTGGTATTTATTTGTAGTATGGGAAAAATACAAATCGGGTATGGGAAAAATACAACTAATTTATCGTACAATTGGCATTTTTCCCATACCCAAGTATGAGAAAAATACTAACCTGGTATGGCTGGTTATGACTATTTTCCTATACCCAAGTATGGGAAAAATACTAACCTGGTATGTGAAAAGTCCCATACACGTTATAAATATTTTCCCATACCGATGTATGGAAAATTTTTTTAATAAAAAAAACTATCAATTTTATAAAAAGTTTTTTTGAATAAAACTTGTGCGGCTCGTCGAGCCGCACATTGTCATATTTTTTGCGCAGTGAATTTCCCAAGTTTGCGAAATTTTTCCGCGTTTCGGCAACTTATGAGGTACTGGGAGAGCAATCTTGAGCGCTAAGGACTTTCTGGAATTCGGACGCTCAATTATTGTCACATCGTAATCACTACTTGTAAATTAAATAATACATCATTGAATTCTCACACGCATTTCACTAACAAATGACAATAATTCTCTCTTTGTTTTATTACATATCATTGGATTTTTTCTGAAGAAAAAAGAGATAATTTTTCCTAAAATTTCTATAAAAATAAAAAACAATAAAAATCACAAAAGTAAACTTTAGAACCTCTACAAAAACTAAAAATTAAAATCCCAATGAAAATATTAAACTCAAATTCATTAAAAATATGTAGACTGGCGATCCCATTTAAAAAAATTTATAAAAGCGTTTAGCTGCTGACTTGAGGAAAAAACTTCCCATTCATGTTTAAAATATTTATACTAATTATGCCTAGAATACGTAAAGGCGTTTTAATGACGCCTGCAGTTAATTTAAAGTACAATTTCGTTTTACTCCTCCACGAAGAAAAATAGCAATAAAATATTTCTATATATCTTCGCGATTAAAAATATCAATCTCTGTATCCTTTTTCCATCTAGAGGGTTCATTTGAATTGACAAGGACTGACCCACGCAAAACCCTACTTATTCGATTAAGTTCAAAATTCAAGCCATTGAAAATTGATCTTAAAATTATTTGATTTGTATTGATTGATTTCAAAAATATGTCTAATTGAAAATACATGATTGTTATCCATTATTCTAAAGTTAAAGGTACTATTATGCTTGAATCAGATTTTCACAGTTGATTTTTTTCTGCTTAGGAAAAATAAAGGGTTGAACGTAGGGTCTTGTCTTGTCACGAAATGAGTGAAGCATATTACAGGTTGTTACTTTCACGCATGCTTTCATGATTCGATCGATAATGTCACAAAAATAAGCATCATCGAATAATATTTTTCTTTCTTTTTCCTTCCTTTTATACCTCTTAGCACTTGATTCATTCGTCGCTCAGGTTCAGTTCTTTTGCTTTATCCTAGAGGAAGCTTTGTAATGGTTACATTTTCAAAAATTTTTAAAAAGTAATTTAATTAAAGGTTTCTTCAATTGATAAATGTCTAATACAATGTTCTAAACAATTGTCCGGATGTATGTAAATTGATGAAATTTAGAGGGTTTATTTTTACCACTAATGTCTCAAATCAAACACAAGGATTTCAAAAAATATTCATTGGATTTTTTTTAGCACTTTTGTAATATGTACTTGAAAAATCGGTTTTTATAATTAAAACTTTTCTCATTACCACAATTCAAATTTGATGTATGAGAAAAAGACATTTCTTGACTCGAAACGAGTCAAGGATTGATCTATGATTTGAATACATTTTATTGAAGATTGAGAAAATTTTGTTCATATATACCTAATATTGGAAAAAAATGAAAATTTACAATTTTATTAAAATAATTAATTCTTCCTCTATGAGAAAGAAATCCACAGTTAGTTTATCTTTATGATTTGATATAGAACTTGAACAGGAAACTTGGAAAAACTTGGTGCTCGTTTTGAGGCTTTGACAAAAATACAGATTTTTGTTCGAGTATAACTTTGATGCAGGCGTGTTTAAAAATAGCGAGGCCTGACTAATCGAAATGGACTTTTAAACTTTATATAATATTTACATATTAACATTATAAAGGTTCAGAAGTTCTAGAAAGAAATTCTTCACCTTGATTCAAAAACTTCAACTTCAGATTAACTTTATTTTTTACTGATGCGATTGGTTTCCGTCTGGTGAACAAATTTTTCATTTTTGATTTAAATTATTTAACCAAATTAAACAAAATTGAAAACATTACATTAATATAAGTACTTCACTTAATCTTCGAGAAAAAATAGGAAAGCTTCTTAAGTTTTCAGTTTAAATTACTTAAGCTTAAAAAATTAAAACATCGATGTGTACAGAAATTTCTAATTCTCCGGTTGATTTAAGGAAAAAATTGTTAACCAGATATTCGTAATCCACAATTGAAAAAACAAACGATCTGTACGCTAATTAGATTTTTTTATTTTTTTAAAGGATCAGTTTAATTCGAGTATTGCTTTGAATTAAGTTGCGAGTTTCGTCTATTGTCAGTCGATTTAGCTCTGCAGTTTTTGTACAAAACCTGAACCTTAGGCTGTTTGTCACAATTCTATCAATTCTATAACACTCTTTAAAATATAAAAAGCTTGGATTCTGTGATTTTTTCGACTAGACTGTAATTTCGGTATCACGACAGGTACTATATTTCTCTAAAATACGTCGCAAGAAATATCCAAGTGATGGTGGATTTCGGTGAACGATATAAATTTCAGAAATTCCTTTGTGAATTTTTCGAGAATCAAGTAACTTTTTTTTGCGATTTTTATTTGAAATCCTAGCAAGATAAGCACGAATGTGATTTGAACAATCAGTGGAAAATATGTGGTCTAATAAATTTGTTTCAAGTTTTTAACACCCTTCGATGTTTCGAAACTGCATACATCTCAAATTTTAAAAATCTACTTTTTAAGATTCATGGCATTTTTCGAAACTTTTAAAGAGAATTTCTAAAAAACTAAAATCGTCCCTTCCACGACCAAACCGATTCCTAAATCAGTCAAATTTCTAAGTTTCAGTTAAAACTTTTTTCGCTTGCCAGAGGGATGAAACTGAAGAGTGAGTTAGAAACATCTAGAACTAGATATACAGTGTACGCAATTGATTTCAAATAGGACTAAAAACTGGAATATTATTCAGTTCAGTTGTAAGTATATAGATTACTTATTTGTCAGTTCCATTAAAATTTAGAATCAATGTAGTTCAGAGAACCTACAAAAATTGACCGCAGTTTTTTTGATGAAAAATTATACCAATGAGAAAGAATCTTAGAAATGATGTAATATAATATTAAAAATTCTCGGATAAAGTCCAAATTCAACGAAAGGTAAAAGAGCTTTCGATTCTGTTCTATTCAAGAAAAATACCATCTATTAATTTTTCTTTACTTTTGAAACGTTGGACTTTTTGGATATTTGAATAGATCGGTTTGAAAGTAATAAAGAATTACTTCGAAGTTGTGAATTTTATTTGGAGGCGGGATTCACATTTAAGTTAAGATTCAGTTTTCCAAATAGACTATTACCTAACGATAAATTCTTACTGGTGTTTTCATTTTTACAAGCCCTTTCAAGTGTGCACATTTACGTTTTTTGGGCGTTTAATCTAGTATTGTTTTCATTAAAGACTATCTTCGTATTTGAAGTTGTACTAACACAGATTCGGCAGATTTTATTAGGACAAATCCCGGTGATATGATTCACTTTATGTGGTCCTTTAAAATTTTTGCACTAACAGACAGATTTACTACTCAATCTTGTAAAGCTGTTTTGGCAGCAATCTCATTTTTTGCGTTAAAAAACAGTCTTTTGATTTATAAGACTGAGACACAGTTTCATTCTTTTTTATCCTAGCGTTTAAATCTGCCTCCGATTGCATCAGGAAGTGTTTTCCAAGTTTGATATCTATATAAAATGTCAGATACCGATAAAGTTTTTTAGAATAGAACTCACAATGGAGCTTTACATCATTAGGTCGTTTATAGTAATTAGTAATTCAAGTCACTAATACAGGACTTATAGTCTTTCAGAAGAAGTAGCACTTGCAGTTCAGTGATTGGAGTTCAAGGAAGTAACCTTCCTATATTTGATACGTTTCTACGGTTTTGAGCCTTGAAGTTTGAAAAAAAAAACTATGAATAATAATAATCAGTATCTCAAAAGCAGGAAGCATTAAGGTACTTCCTTCAAAGAAGTGCATAATTTCATCTTTTTATAGTACATAAATGTTATTGCACTCTTCATTGTACCTTTAGCACTTGTATTTATTTTCTCTCCTTATCTTTTTCTTGTAAGATAGCAACCTTAAATTTTTTCCTAGATATTATATTTAGATAAAAGACTTCTTTGATAGACCCTAGTGCTGCACGAATGAATTAGTATTATATTGTAAAACGATACTGAGCATAACAATAGAAGCTCTAATGAACTAAATTAGACAAATTTCTACACTGAAAAAAATCTCATACGAAGAGATACATCTTTCGAGAAAATCAACTGGACGATTTCCGCTCAAATTATTAAATTATTTATATATGATTAATAAAAAACAACACGCCTTAGCGTAACAATATTCGATTCTAAAAATTCGATGTATTCCCTAGGCTATGCATATTCAAATTCATTAGCAGATTGGCTGCACTTTAAAAAGTGATAAAATAATATAAATATCCGACATAAAAATACAAGTTTCTCAAAAATGTGCAATATATGTGCACACCGCCTCAATCGCAGGCCTCACGATTTGTTGAATTAAAATCCAACGATCAAGGTTTCGCAAAAACTCTTCAAGAAGGTTCCTTCTCGCAATCGTCGAGAAAGAACATTCTTATTAATTTTAAACTCATGCAAATAATAAATATGCTGTGGAACTATCTCAAGATCCCCTTGTGTTGATGCTGAGCTTTTCCAAGTTAATTGACGCATAAAGCTAATTAAAATAGTTTTAAAAATTCATACTTCCCGTATTGTTCGATACGATGAAGAAGCATATCACAAAATCGACTGTGAAAGAATTAAATCAGCACATTGTTTCAGAAGCAGGAGCTGGTACTTCCGTTTCGTTGGGATCAGGTTCTTCACTGCTGTCTCGAATTGCAGGCGGCCTGGATAATGTCTGTTCGATTTCTCTAGTTACACTTATCGTTGGTGGAGGTTGCCTTCTCGAATCTTCATCTATTGCAGAAGTTCGACGAAGTTGGCGATGCTCACTGGCTATATAGAATGGGGTGGCACCTGCCTCATCCTGTCCACTTTCATCGTCGCCTCCTTCCATGTATCGCCTGTTGAACAGAAAATATTGCATCAGATCCTAGTGTAAATAAGTATAAACTGCTTTACGAATTTTAATCATACCTCTGAATGAGATCCTCCATCTGCTGATAATCGCAATCCTCTGCATCCCTTAAATGTTCATTTTCAATCTGCCAAGCGATTTCCGGATTGGACATTCCTGAAACGGTTCTTCCTCTTCCCGGCGGTGGAGAAACTGGCGGAGATCTTGGAGGACTCAACAACCCACAATAACTTTCAAGTTCATCCGTAATACTCGTATACTCCGCTCGCATCGCAAGCAAAAGAGACCTGGGATTCGATGGCTGAATTACAGAATGCCTAGGTTCAGCCCAAGTTACTCCTCGCTGCGTTCCTGGAGCCGCAAGATACATCATATCCTCCGATTCTGAGCGAGTTCTGCTGTTCTGTCTGCTCGCTCGTTCTCCAGAGTTTTGTCTCGACTCAGAAGTAGTAGGAATTTCACTATTAGCTTTTTCTTCCTGGCTTCCCTTCTTCACATTTGACTTATCCTCTCCGACTGTTTTACTTGCCACGCTTTCCTCCTGACTCGTGACCAATTTTGAATCCTCTTGACCTGCTTGTTGTTCACCACTGACTGAAGAATCGTTTCTGCTAAGATTTTCACGAGAGACACCTGTCTCTGACTGCTTGACAACATCGTCGTCAATTGTCGGAATTTGCATAAATGCTGCGTCGGTTAAAGACCTCAAAAGTTTCTTTCTTCTCAAGGGAACACTAGGAAATTGGGAATGAGAATCCGCTTCAGAAAATGCTTCTGAACGTTCTGAGACTCTTCGTGGACGAAATTCTACGTCCAGGGCTTGAAAACCATCGTCTGACATGTGAGTTGCCATGAAACGGTGAATAACGCCGAGATGTGCCAAAGTCTGTTCGCCCAATTCCTCCAGTTTCCGAATTCGAAATTCCACAGCCTGGAATGCAAAAAATCTTTGTTAAGAACAGTGAATAATTAAGAATACTTTTTTAGTCCACAAAGAAATGGAATGGTTCGGGTTCTAAATATTTTTCTTCGAATGCTCTAGGAATACCCTTAAAAAACGAACCTGAAGTGAAGCGCTCTGAGTATTTTCCTTCTTGTCAATATCATCAATTTTCTGCTGAATGTATTCCACCCTTTCATTTGTGACTTTCACCCGTTCTTCCATCGACATCTGCAGTTTGAGTTCTTGCTCTCGGAAATATCCTTCAACGCAGTCCTCCTCAAAGTCGTACAACCGTTCTTTGTCATCAGTATCGAGGAAGAGCTTCAATCCGTTATCACAGGTTTCTCCAGACGCCAACTGTCCCTGCGTGACGTATCGTAATATATATTTTGCTAGTAAGTAAGCATGAGAGACTGCAATTAGAGGAGGCGGAAGAACAGGTTTCTGTTCGTACTCCATGACAACGGTGAACCTCTGAAACATCCAGACTTGATGGGAGATGCCGTTCACTTCGATGAAGATATTATTAAATACGGCGATGAGCAGATTGATTAGTAATATGTTTGCAACCAAGAGGTAAACAGACATTACGGCTGGAGTGATCCAACGACCTGGAAGACAGGCAATCATCCCTGGCTCCGCTCCACAATCAGGGTCGATATTGTCAGCGTACACTTCCCCGTAAAGCATGAAGTAAGGCTCCATGAAAACCTATGAGAATATAAAAAAGAGGAAGACAAATTTAGCAATTAAATTAAAAAGATAATAAATATTATTGGTAAATCATTTACGTACATCACGAACAATTCTCCACGATGGTTCCGCATTAGGATTAAGTATAGCCTGCCTTGCTACTCCGAAACTCATTAAAACAACGAGTAAAAGCACCACGAAGTAGATCATATTTTTTATCATTTTGCCCATCATTGTTACCAAAGGACCTAATTGGAAATTCTATTTATGTATTCGGATTTAAAAATACCTAATCATAATTGGTAATTCTTATTTGAAATTTGCAGCTTTCACCCTTTCAGGTACACATTTTTCTTTTAGAGATAAACGACTACTTTTACCTCTAATAAATATTCTGGATGTCTAGTAGGGTGGGTCGAAAATAAATACTTCTGGAATTCGAAATCGCTACAGTGCGGAAAAGTAGCATATTGGGATCCTAAAAAAGTATAATTAATTTGGAATTGATCGACATGCAGCTCGGTTACCTGCGCTTGAAAAAAAGGTTTAAAAAATTTCTTGTTTGCAGAGTTTTTAAATTTTCTTGATTTTCAATTTTTTTTTTACAAACTTAGAGGATCAAAAAAGTCTTCTCAATGTTTTTCGATTTACAATCAATCATTTTCTGAGAGATACTTCCTATTTAATTCACCCCTGTTTTCGGAAAAATTTTTTAACACGTTTTTAAATAGAAGAATTTTTTGGAGTACTTGAAAACTTTCCAGTGACAAAAATGCACTAGGAAAAAAATCGTCAAGACCCAGGAATCGAAATTGTAAATGTAGCGAATTTTTAAAATTTTGATTTTGGTATTTAATGGAATTATCTTTATAACGTGATTTAAACATTTTTCTGAGCATGTGTGGGATTTTTAAGCATAGAAATACACTAGAAAAAATGCCACAAGACCCAGGAATCGAAATTAGAATTACAGCAATTTTTCAAAATTTGAAATTTGGTATTTAATAGAATTATTTTCTACACTTGTGATTTTTAAATTTTTTCGAGCATGTGCGGAATTTTTAAGCATAGAAATACGTTAGAAAAATAATCGACAAGACCCAGGAATCGAAATTGGAATGACAGAAAATTTTTATTTTTAGTCTTCCACAAACGACTTCGCACAAGCAGAAAATATTTTATAACTTCTTCTTGCGTGTGGAGAGAACGCTATCGAGTACGCTTGTAAATCCGAATAAGGGACACTTTAAACTTCCCCTAGTATTAATTTTCGCTTTAAACTTTTTTTTTCCTATTGTATTTCTATGCTTCAAAATTCCAAACATGCTCAAAAAAATTCTAAAATCACAAAAGAAAAAAGTAATTCTATTAAATACCAAATTCCAAATTTTGAAAAATTACTGTAATTCTAATTTCGACTCCTGGATCTTATGGATTTTTTTCTAGTGTATTTCTATGCTTAAAAGCTCCAGACATGCTCAAAAAAATTCTAAAATCACAAGTGAAAAAAGTAATTCTATTAAATACCAAATTCCAAATTTTGAAAAATTACTGTAATTCTAATTTCTACTCCTGGATTTTGTGGATTTTTTTTCTAGTGTATTTCTATGTTTAAAAAGCCCACACATTCTCAAAAAATGTTTAAACCACAAGTTATAAAGATAATTTCACTAAATACCAACATCAAAATTTTAAAAATTCGCTGTATTTCCAATTTCGATTCCTGGGTCTTGGAGATTTTTTTCCTAGTGCATTTTTGTCACTGGAAAGTTTTCAAATACCCCAAAAAATTCTTCCCCTATTTACAAACGTGTTGAAAAATTTTTCCGAAAACAGAGGTGAATTAAATAGAAATTATTTCTCAGAAAAAGGATTGAATGAAATTCGCAAAAAATTGAGAAGACTTTTCTGACCTCCAGGTATGTAAAAAAAAGATGAAACTCAAGAAAATTTAAAAACTCAGCAAACAAGAAATTTTTTAAACCTTTTCTTCGAGCGCGGGTTACCAAGCTGCATGTCGATCGATTCCAAATTAATTATACTTTTTTAGGATCCCAATACGCTACTTTTCCGCGTTGTAGCGATTTCGAATTCCAGAAGTATTTATTTTCGACCCACCCTGATGTCTAGCGTTTCTCGTAAACAAAATTCTAGGACTTTTACAGGCTCTTCAGGTAAAAAAAAAAGGTTGGACTTTTCCAGGGTTTCAAGGATTTCAAGGACGCTAGACACCCTGAATACTTAGGGTTAAACAATGTATAATACTTACCAAGATATTTGTTAACGCCCAAAATATTCAACATCCTTAAGTACCAATACATGCAATCAACACAGTATATGACTCGACCACTCTCAAATGTAGATTTCCTCATGCGAAGAACGAGACCAATCATGAAAAACATAATAGCAGCTGCATCGCAAGGATTCCACATGTTCCAAGCCCAAACGCTGAACTTGTGAGAAAGTGCCACTGGTTCCGAGGTAACAATTTCACGGATTTTTTCACACCCCATTGTGATTATGTAAGAAATCGCGAAATATTCGGGCCAAGAGGGTTCTTCACTCATTCGCACAAGAATCGTGTAAGAAAAGAGAAGCAGGAACATGACATAAGCTATCTGTAAATATCAAATAAATCGATTTTCAGATAATGTATTACATATTAATGTATTCTTTTCATATAATTATGTAATCCTATCAAAAACATCAAATATGCAAAGATCGGCTAAGGGCAGAATAATTACACTTCAATAATAATTATTTAAACTTACAGCGTTTCCCCAAAATTTCGTGATTGGCGCGGTATAAAATTCGTAAAGCTTCTTCTTCAATCGAAGAGGTCTGCTGCTCTTATTGTCGTAATATTCGGACAAGATTCCATAAGATCGGTGATTTCCATCGTCGATGTCTGTCAATACTTTGCCATTCTCCTGTACGATTGTCTCTTTAGCGACACTTGTGCTGTGCTCGTGACTAATCAAAGCCTACAGAAAAAGCAAGGCAGACATTCACAATGAGACTTCACAGATGAGAAGTGAAGCGAGACAACGAAAGACACGAAAAGGTGTTCATATTTGGTGTTTTGATATATTTGTTTGGTCACTGAGATATCAGTCTTTTCATTTTTTACTTCAAAATTCTTTAAAACAATTTTTGAATCAATCTGTAACAAAGTACAAAATTTACAAAGTTGAAAATTTCTAATTAATATTGTGACAGACAATATTGCAAATATTTTATCTTAAACTAAACTAGATCTGTATCTTTGGAGTTCAATTTCACTGTTAATAGTAAATAACCATTTGATCTTGTGTTTTAATTTCTTCCGTAAAAAAAACTATTTCAATTTTTATTTACAAATTTAATGAGATGATCAATTAAATGATAATACTTTATTTCTGCAATGTTTGATGATTGTTTTTTGAAAAAAATTCATTTTTATCTACCTTCATCCTTAAAAAGGGATAAATTTTTCTAGTATCGTGTCGTGCAGTTTTAAACAAAGTCGTTCTAAATTCTAAATAAGATTCATTTCTAAATTCAGATTCAGAAAAAACAAAATATTAAGCCTTAAGAAATAGAATAGATCAACCAATGTAATATTTCAAATCGGACGGATAATAAAGAAGAAGAGGCTACGATTTAATTGTAATCAAATATATAAATATTTTTAAAAAGTGTTTAAAGTGTATCACAACCACTTGCGACAAATTGTGTTATCTTTGCATCCAATAGGAAGTATATCATATTCTCTAGTGCTGAGTGTAAAAAAGTGAAATACACAAAATAGGTATACAAAAAGAATATGTGATTCTTCAAATTTACTAGATTAAAATATAAAATTTTTAGAGAAAGCTCGATTTGAAAAACTACCTTTGCCATAAGTTGAATAATAATTCTAAATTTAATAATAATTTAAAATTTAATAGTAGTCTTAAAAATGAAGTTGAAGACCTAAGAAATTGTACATTGCAAAGAGAAAATGTTTAAAGGAGAAAATAAAATGCTAGTCGTATATGATGATCCGGTCTGTGGTTTTGTAGATGCTGGAAAGTGTGATAAAGCAATGAAGATTTAGAATCAGTATTTCGATGTTATTATTAGTAATTTAGTACCCAGGTTTGCATAAGCAAGAAATCAGTAGAGAGAAGACAATGAGACATAGAGAAGCTGCATGTGCAACAGAGAAAGACGTGACAAGATTTTTTCGGATGGGGGGATTTATTATATACCTTTACGCCCGGCTGACCGTTGGGAGCAGTGGTTTTGTAGCGAATGCTCAGACTCTTGCGCGGGCGTTTCTAAAAAATAATCAATGCGCATGTCCTCGTTTTCATTTCCCATTACCCACATAATAAATAAATTTAATCAATTTTCCACAATCAGCTTATCAAAGTCATTACCTTGAGCTTCTGTGAAGAGCCTCTGAAAATTTACTCTGATTTCTTTCAACTATATTTTTCGAAAAATAAATTAATCTAGTAGAAAGAAATTTAACTTAGAAAAATCGTTTTGCGTACTTTTATAATCTCACTGCAAAAAAAGAATAAGTTTTCTGAAAAATACCTAAAGCTTTTGTTAGTTTTCGAAAAAGATTTGCAATTTGCAGTAAACCATTAGAAGATTAATTACATTTTGTAAAGAAAATAAGTAAAGCAAAAAAAGTTCAAGGAAATAAATAAGAAGAGTAAGCGTGCGAAGAATGATTTTACTTTGAAAGTCAGAAAATACATAAACCTGAATTTTTAGTCCATCCTTAATTTTCATGAGTAGGAAAGACTAGGCCGAATATTATTTTTTTAAAATTAAAATCATTGATTAATTTGCCAAATAATAACATATGTATAAATTATTTAAAGGATCCAAGACTTACTTTGACTCATTATTTAAAGGATCTTTTTGCTTGAATTTGGTCTCACTAATTTCTTTCAAGTTGCTAAATACTATACCTATAACTGTAATGTATTACTCAACTTGTAAAACATAAATTTAGTTATGTACATACTAACATTGGTTTGAGGAAGTTTTTCTATTTATTAAGAATTTAAATAGTGGAGTATGACAATTTACCAGCTAGAAAAATTGATGATTTAATTAAAGAAAGTACCTCAACATCTGGACCAACTGGCGCTCCTAGTTCAGACTCGCTGTCCTCATTTTCATCTTCAAGGGCAATGAGATGTTCTTCTTCTGTTTGTGGCATCAATTGCAGTTCTTCGCGACTTTTGAACTCCAATCGGGTAATATAGGCAGGACACATGAGGCCCAAGATAACCTGCAAATTGAAAAAATAATTGGGGTTGCAACTATTTTTTTATTAAACATAATATTTTTTTAACTCTATACAGGGATCGGAACCCCTAGCCAATTTTAAAGATTCCGATCCCTGAAACTTAGAAAAATTTCTCCGGTATTCAAAACATAAATTGTCGGCAGCGCTTAGCCCTCTGCCGTTTAAACTTCCTAGTGTTTGTACCTATGTACATTTCGAATATTACTGAAAATAATTTTATACTGGACCTTAAAATTTTATAAACGGTCTAGTTAGAACCGACCATTTTTGCAATCGCTGTTGCTTTTTTCTAAAATTACTGAAATTTTTAATTGATCCTACAGACCAGTAAACGTTAATTTGTCACCGAGGACTCGGCGCAAATATCCGGACCAAAGAAAGAAGTAAATTTTTAATTATTGAGAAAGCCCTGGTTTATTTCATTGACCACTTTTTCCAAAAAGTGGAAATTTGGTATCTTTGCAATCGTTGTTGCTTTTTTCTAAGACTACTGAAATTTTTAATTGATCTTGCTGACCATCAAACCTTAATGTAACACTCGTGATTCAAGAGCAATTCTGAAATTATACAAAAAATAAGAAGGAGAAATTATTAAGTGAAAACAAACCTTCAAATTTGTATTTTTGCGAGTGCGAAGTCCGCCCATCCACAAGTCGGCCAATATAATTTGACTGCAAGGATGAGCCAACAAAGGTCGATGATTGGCCGTCACAGCAAGAGAAAGACACGTCTGGCCTGACCAATTTTTCAATTCGGACGTAAGAAGCTGTTGCGTTTGATCATCATCTTGTCGGTAACAAAAATCCAACAGTTCTAAAGCTGTAAAACGGAAACATAAACAATTAAACCTCAATATTTCACCTAAAGAAAAACGCAGCAACCAAATTATTTATACCAATATTTTCAAACTCCTTTCCGTATCCGCGCAACTCATCATAAACTTCGGTCTCCAGGTCATCCTCCGCAGCTTCATGAGCCATAGCTTTATATAATTTTAAAGCGACCAGCGCTTTCGCCAAAGCTTCCTCGCCATGCTGCCACATAAGAAGTGCCATTTGCTGTCGTTTGGTGAGTACTGCCCAGATAAGTAATTCATTAAAAGGATACTCGAAGAGAGCAGTATCCTGCGGTGCTGGAACAGTTTCTGCCAGTAAAGTCATAGTTATTCCGCCTGATTTCCCTCCAGAGCTGGAGAAGGATCGACCAGTTAAAGCGCAGCTGTTACGATGTGCGTGTTGTTGATATCCTCCAGATCGCTTCATTACTCTCGTGTAAAGTATTCGAAACTCCTTTCGCGTGTATTGAGAACGATATGCACCTCCCATGAGTTTGTTTATCACAAGGCCGATATCATGAAGAGTGTACATGTATCCTCGAGGTATGTGTGGTCTCACATCTCGAAGAATGTAGCCCAAAGTGTTCGAAGGTCCTTCTTTCTGCAAAGTAAATGCACAGGAATTATTAAAAAATTTGGGTACAAAAAATTGCTACAAAACGAAAATTTTAAGCGAGGAAAACGTACTGTGTTATACAATTCCTCAAGGCGTGGAATGGATAAGAACTTGCGCATCGAAACTCCATTTTCCAAAAGTAGTTTCACAAAATCAATTCTGTCATGTTGAAGAGCTTGCATCATAGCTTGTTCAAGAGCACCAGGAGGCCATTTTTGTCCGTAAACAAAAATCTCACTGCGAGCGATGTCTACTCTATTCCATATTAAAGACAGAGATAATTGTTCAGCAGGCGATAATTGTTTCGATTTGAATAAAGCTGTTAATATTGTCTGATCCAATTCTTGAGATCGGTCCTGTGATATCCTGAACACTGTGATCTATAAAATTTAAATCTCGTTTAATATGTAATAAATAATAAGACAAAAAAATCTTTTGAAAACTAAATGAAAAAGTTTACGTACTAAGTGCTTTTTGCGCACACATTTAAGTAATTCAAGATAAAGTTGAGTCGCTTGTTCCCCAGAAACTTTGAAAGTTCGTTTTATTGTTTCTAGCAAATGCTCTCGCATACTTTCCAACGGACCTTCTCCTTCCTCGTTTTCTTCTTCTGATGCATATCTGCACATTGATTTATTATTTGTCACTAATATTTTTCAGAGAAATGTTCAAGACTAGTTTCATTTCATTAAATTCTTACTTGTGCATGAAGGCAATGAGATCAGCAGCACGACCTGAACCATCACAAACAACGACAGGAACAGGCGGATCGTCAGTTACATATTCCAAAACTGATCTAATAGTATTTGTCCCTCCTTCTATCACGAGTGCAACCACAGGAATACTACTGTGCGTGTCTGTAAATTAAAATAAAATATATTTTAATATATTATAATGCATTAAAACAAATAGCAACGCAGATATATTTAATCTAAAATTCAAGAAAGGAAATTAATGAAAATACTTACAAGGTTGAAGTTTGAGATTTGATATATACTTTTCGAGTTTCCTCCTCAATACAATTTCAGCTCCATATCTTCCACCAGTTCCGTTATCAACCAATAGAAAAAACGAATGCCGATTGTTCAAAACTGCATACTTGGACCTAAAAATTAATAATAATTCACCTTTAAATTGGATTTCAAAAATATTGAAATTATTTGAATTTTTTCAATATTTCCTCACAGAATTGACCTATTAACTTTATCTTCGGCTAGAAAATAATCATTAAAAAATGATAGATTTTTTAAGATCAGTCACAACAATTTCCATTTATTTTTCACAAAGGTGACTTAAAATATTAAAATAGTACTGAGTAAATTTTTTTAGAATTTTGGAATAAACGAACGTTTGACGAATAAAAAAGACTTACCAAGGCGAAGAAAGGGAATCGTAAGGAATTTCTCTTCCGCGACCAATTAGCTCGTGACTCTTTTCCAAAACGCCCCAAGGTGCGATACCAATACTCACAACGCGACCTTGTCTTTGTGCCCGTTCCAGTAATAAAGCATCGCCGACCTGCCTCGTAACTCCTATTTTGAGAGAATTGTTCAGAATAATTAATAGCGAACGTTAATTACTTAATTTCGAGAAGGAAAAAAGATTTTTAATTATGAAAGCATTATTCAGGAAAATTACCAGTGTTGGTGCCTCCGGTAAATATCCATGCTCCTGTTGTTTTGGCTGCCTTCAGTAAACCTTTGCGAAGAACTTTTTTCAACGGTGGTTGGAGATCAAAATTAGAACGACCACCGTGAACAGTGATCAGAAGTTTTGGTAAACCCAAATTCCATTCTCGACATAAGAGTTGTACTATCGGCTCTGGTCTTGTGTCGTGAGACAATCTTACGTACTAACAAAAAAAAATATATATATAAACAATATAAGAGTTATAAACCAGTAAAAAAATAATTAATCTACATTAAGATTCTGTTTTTTTTACATTCTATATTTTATTTTCTATAATTTACTCTCTATTGAAAATTTTCCTTGATACCTATAATATAATTGCCTGTAAACTGGAAACTCGTTTCAGTTCTCAATTCCTTTGACTTTAATCAATTCAATTCCACCATTATGGAAACAATAACAGAAACTCGGAGAGAAGAGTAAGAAGTAATTAATTCAAGCCGTACTTGAGCTTTTGTCGGATGCGGAAGGCCTTGGAATTCTATAGTGCCGTATGCGTCGGTTGGAGAGGAACGAGTGTTCTTTCCCGGGGTCCAAAGATCTCGTGCCTGTTCTGCAGCTGCGCTGTTTGGAAAGCTTTGAACATCCGCTCCATTCCCACAGTGATGTGTGTAGGAATAACCGCAACAGCATCTAACATTTTTTTTAAAAAGTTGAGTAAATAAGTTCAGTACCAACCTTTTTCATCCACTTCTTAATTCTAAAATGTAAAAAAGTTACGATTCATTATTAGAATGGAGGACAATTATTATTTACAGTAGAGGAAGTGCAAGGATTTACACTACGCAGTGTTTTTGACAATATTTAAAAAAAATAATATTTCCGTAAATATATTTTAAGAATTATTAAAGATGCTGATTTATTATTAAAGAACTGTAGTTATTTTATTTATTACACTGATCAACAAAAATGACCTATGCAGTGTTGGGTAGTATCTAGGTACAAGTATCTAAGTTACTTAAAAAGATAAGTTACTTGTATCTTTTGCAGTAACTTAGTGACTTTTAAAAAAAAGTAACTGCAACTTATCTTAGTTACTATTTTTGCAGTAACTCGTAACTTTAATTTTATAATTACTTTTGAGTTACTTTTTTTTTGTATAAGTTCCTTTCAATAAGAAATATCAATTTCTATAATTTTATTTCAAATTAATATATTGTTGTTCACTTGCCAAGATATATCGCGTACTTTTTATTTTAACTGATGTCTATCTGTTAAAATTTTTTTTAATTTGAGGGGGGCTACAATTTAAAGTAACTTTAGAAGGAACTTAAGTTACTTTCTCTAATATCTGTAACTGTATCTAGATATTTTTTTAAAAAAGGAGCTGTATCTGTAACTAGATACTTTTTTAAAAAAGGAACTTTAACTGTATCTAGATACTTTTAATAGAGTAACTTATCCAACACTGGACCTATGTCCTCGCTGAATGCGACATAACATTTCCGAAGTACTTTTCAATGCTGAACACGAATCTGGTTTCCGTTTGTTGCTATCACATCTAGTTTAATAGATATTTACAATTAAAAATGGTTAATAAAAAATTGTTTAACCATTTTTTTAAGAGTGAACATTTTTTTCGCCCTCAACGCAGGTCATTTCAATGCGTTTTTTTAACGCAAGTTACGAATATCGTCTTACTTTAGCGGTACCTATAACGGTTTTTGAGATATTCTCAAAAAACTGAAAAAAAGGTGCTAAAAATGTACTGAAATTTCAGTGCTCTGTAATTCAGGACATATTTACTTTTTTTAAATAAACAATAGGTCAATTTGTTTGTTTTTTCATGAAGAATAATTGTCTGGAAAAAAATTTAAATTCGGATTATTCGTTTCTAAAATATCTTGAAAAATGTGTACCCTTCTTTTCAATTTCCGAAAACTGTACTAAATCCTGTACTGGGCAACAGATCTTCATTTATCCATATTAAAATGTTCGTCGTTTGCTTGAGCAAACATGTTTTTTGATCGGATCGTTACGGATGAGACTCCAACAATAATTATTTAAATAATTTTTATAAACAAATTCACACTTTAACCAAATTTTCATGAATAGGCTTCATTTTTT
>JBAGKK010100640.1:0-26048 GCA_037177015.1 Euceroptres primus
TTATTATTTCCCAAAATTTCAGCATTATATTTGCATTTCTCTTTTAATAAACCCGCTGAATGTAAATAAAAAATCGGTCGGTAATTCATGACGTCATTATGTATCACATACCCTTAAGTTTTCTTATTCTTAAACGGATCTCAATTTTTCTTCATTTCTTCAATTTCTTCATTTCATTTCAGCAAGATACACTGAATATAAGATTTGACTATTCTTAAAAACAAAAATGTAAAATAAATATATTATGCAATCTCATTTTATGGAAAACAAAATAAAGTAAAGAGATAAGTATCGATGAAATTTGCAATGGTGTTATATAATTGTACTTGTTGAGAGAAATGAAAAGGGTTATGAAATCTGCAGGTGATTCTTAATGCAGGATTAACTCAATTACAAATTGCGTTAGTTATGAATGTTACACAATTATCAGTTACTATTAATTACGAATTAACAGAAAAAATTAAAATAAGGTCGAGAATTTATTCCTGAAGCGTTAAATTTGGCACACTTTCAAATTGGAGTAAGTGCTTCATTAATTGAGGAGTTGCAAGACACTTAAGAAATTAAGATAATAAGAATTACCAATATAATTCTTTAACTTTCATTAATTGAAGATTTAAAGCCACATTACCTGCTGTCTAATTTTGAAAAATTTTAAACAATAAATAATTATTTTATAAACAGCAGAATATTTTATGCTTTTTACAATGTTTAAATGTTCATATTATTATTTATTAGATTATTTTATGATTTAACAATTAAATTAAATAATAATGATAAATTAATTTTATTAATTTAACAGTTCTAGTTCTGAATATTTTAGGAACTTAAATTGCCTAATTATATATATATTCAATTTGAAAATTTTTGATTTCTCGAATGAATTTTCGTTCTAATAAAGTTAAAAATGCTAATCTTAATAATGTTATTAATATATTAATAAATTAATAATTAAAGAATTTAAATTATAATTAAATGTAAAATTTAAATAATTAAATATATTTAATAAAAATTTATTAATTTTATTTATGAATTTTAAATTCATTGCACTAATCTGCCATATTAAAATTAAATAATTTATATAAAATAATATTATTTTAACTTTGAAGGTTAATAGTTTAATAACTTGTTAAGCATTTTGTGTTAAGCATTTTTCATCGCATCGCAACAATAAAATTTTTAAGGTGAATGTTGCAAATTTTCGAAACAATCATTCATCTTGACCGTCCATTAAGGGACTACACCACTGTGAAATTTTCAAAAATTTTTTTTTTCATTTTCGTGCTCCTTATAGTTTTCAAAATATGCTGTAAAATTTTTATGGTGATATCTCGAAAATTGTTAAAGATTCAGACGATTTTGTACGGCCCCGTCACGGAGGATAATCTCTAAGCGCTCCGCCTGCCGAAACCGGCTCGGCAGGAACTGATGCAGACTATGGGCCCTGGCATCAATGAAGTTTAGTAAGAAATTAATTTATAAGCTAATAAATCAGGAATTTACAATTCAGAAAAATAAAAAAATCGTATTTGTTTATAAAATTGTTTATAAACAATTTATTTGTTTATATTTCATGAGAATTTATCACCCAGCATCATTCCACTGATGAATCATCAAAATTCCATTTATTTCTTCACGTTTTCACCGACAATCACGGTGATGGTGAATTTGTTTTTTAAAACTTGTTATTACCAATAATTAATTGATTTTATCTTCTACAAGAATATCTTCATTCATTCTGATTGATAATGACTTCTTCAAATAGGTTTCTGGATCTCACAAAAATAAATAATTTTCGTATTTGTTTATAAAATTGTTTATGAACAATATTGTTTGTTTATATTTGATGAAAATTAATCATCATCATTCCACCAATCAATCGTGAAAACGAAAATTTTTTTTATACGTTTCCACTGAAAATGACGGTGATGGTAGATTTGTTATTTAAAACTTGTTATGAGCAATAAATTATTATCAATCATATATTTATCTTTTGCAAGAGTATCTTCATTGATTATGATTGTTAGCGATTTGAAATGTGTACCTGGATCTCACGAAAATGATGAAATTGTGGAAATTTCTGATTTTGCCACTTAATTTGTTTATGCAAAATTGCACACATCAACAAATTCGTATAATTGATAAATCAACAAATTCGTATAATTGATAAATTTCTTCCAAATTTAATGCTGAGTATTTATAAATAAAAAATATCGGAATCCGTAAAGAATCACTACCAGAACATTATTTTGAATAGTTAATTTTGATTTGTAAAATTCTGGCTGAAATTCGTACCCTAAACTTTGAATGCGTTTTTCTCGAAACCATGTTTTTTGCTACTGCGGCACAGGTTTCTCGAAAACCACTCATCCGATTTGGTTCAAATTTTTTTAGTGCATTTTTAGATAGATTATATCTCGTCCATCACATGGATTTTTTTCATAACTTCCGGAGAAAGAAATTATTGAAAATTGAAAAAAGTGCAAAAAAACGAAAAAGACGCGATTTAAAAAAAAAATCCCCGTGATGGATGATAACCAGTCTATTCGTATTTATTAATCTTGTTCGACTTTTTGTTTCAGATGATTCTAACAACCTTTAGCTGTGCCGCAGTCGAAAAAAACATAAAATTTTGTTTGTTAACTATGCAAAAATTTTGATTTTATTAAAAAATGTCTCACACAAAACTTGTAGAAATTACTTTTTCCAACAAAACAAGAAAAAGAAAACTTAAATCCGTTTATAACTTTTTGAAATA
Organism: Euceroptres primus; assembly: GCA_037177015.1. Taxonomy (NCBI): domain Eukaryota; kingdom Metazoa; phylum Arthropoda; class Insecta; order Hymenoptera; family Figitidae; genus Euceroptres; species Euceroptres primus. The sequence goes on from JBAGKK010100640.1 coordinate 2,759, forward strand.
TTGCATTTCAAATATTCTGAAAAAAAATTTCACAGTGGTGAAGTCCCTTAATTAACAATCTTGTTATCGTGTATTTAATTTTGGACATAACTATAGAACATCGATCTAGATCGTTAAAAATTGATAAACTAGTGTCTGGTTCGTTTTATTTGAATCACGAAACAAGACAGCAATTTAGAAATTTTACTTTTTCTTCGATTTATATACTTTGAGTACTTTATTTAAGTATTTCATTGAAATACATTATAATTGTTCATCTGGAATTTAGTATATCTTACTTTATACTTATTTTTAACTCCAGACTTCACTGACTTATGTTTTAAAATATTGTTAATTTTAATATTATTATAATAAAATTTAAATATTGTTAATTTTAATATTATTATAATAAAATGAATTAAAATGAATATTTTATTGTCTGATTTACTTCTGTAAACTCACAAACGAATAGGGAAGTTCATCTAAATGAAAATTACTTTTTTAGATTACTTTATTAATTAATAAATTAGTGATTTTATTTACTGAAAATGACAAATGAAATATTCTCTAATTAAAACCAGTTCAAATTAATCATAATAAAATGTTCTTGTCTTAGCAGCATCTAGATTCTGAAAAAATGTTCATTTATTACAAAAGTCGAGGATCAGTATTTTAAATTGCATCTTAGACCATCTATTAAAATTTTTCTCGAATTAAAGTTCAATCGAATTATTTCTAATTGTTATGGAGTATTTAATTATCATAAAACTGAACTTTGATTGTACGATTGATTAATATCGATGCAAAAAATTATTTACGACATATTCTTGCTTGGTCTAATCGTAGTCAATGAATTATAAAACTATAAAGAATACTTTGCTTTTAGTGACGCAGAAGTCCTAAAAAATCGAAGGAAGAAAATTGAAAGGAAATAAAAATTATTACGTTAAATTGATATGCGGTTTAGAATGAGAAATAAAATGAACATTGACAATGAAACAAGATAGAAAAATATAAAATGAGATTGTCATAAAAAAAGATCCATGAAATTTGTTTCAGTTATTATTCTTTACTTTTCATAATAAGAAATTAAGAAAAAATCAAGAGGAAATATAAATTACATTTTGTAATTCGATTTAGATTTCGAAAGATAAAAAAATTATTAACTCCAAACAAATAATTTCAAAGGATATCTGGTTCTATTTATTGATTTTCGTTTATTCAAAACTTGCCACTAATTTCATACTAAATTCTTTTGCTGGAATTCAATAATGTTTAATTCAATAAAGTTCAATCAAAAAGTTATGATCTCCACGTGTCGAATATAAAGTTTGCACTTTGCAATTATACAAGCAGCCAGCCTGAAATTGATATTCGCATGAATTTGGATTTATTTCAACGAGCGAGTAAACTTTTCTGGAACACGTGTGAAGTTTTATATTGACGAAAGAAACTAGAAAGTGAAGAATGAACGTTTCCTAAAATTGTCAAGAAGTGTACACTGAGTAACTTTTACACAGGTAGTTTCCAGAGAAACCTGAGGATGATAATGAAATAGTTAATCTTATTTAATACCTATCGATAAGCAGAAGTAATAATAATAAAAAAATAGAAAAAAAGTAGAAAAAAAAGAAAAATATTCAATAAGCTGTCGTTTTTGCCTTTTAAGTTGTCACCTTTTTCTGCTCTCTGTTTACATGACGCTCGTTAGAAGAAGAGTTACGAGAACAGTCTGTGCAATTTAAATTCAAGACGTCTTAAAAGAATCTCATTCTGCTCGGGGAAGTTACTCTAAAAACAAGAAAGTCGAGAATATAAATAAATTTGCATATTCCGTGGACTGTTTCCTGAAAGAGGATAACATTTGTTTTTAGTTTGTAAAATTCCAATAAATGTCTTTTGGCTAAAAATTCATTAATATTGCAAAGTAAATGGAATTTAAGGTATTACGGGCACGAAAAAACCGGTATCGGCAAAACATAATTACTTAGACTTTCAAGAATTGCAATATTATTATTATAATATTGTTTAATAAAATATTGTTTAAAAGAGAACAGATTATTTTTCATGAAAAAATTGAAATTATTTATTTATTATTATTAATGATATTGTTTTAAAAAGAACAGATTATTTTCCATAAAAAATAGAAGTTATTTATTTTAAAAAATTGCATTTGTGATAAAACTTTTTTTCTTATTGCTTCTTGCCAAATTTTTAAAAATGATTCGATTTTAATGAATGATAGTTTATTTTCTCTAGAAAAGGATTTTCTACAATTTGACCTCACCCAATTTTTAAAAATAAAAAAATAATTATCTGTAGGTATTTGTTTATGAAATTTTTTGTTTAAAAAATTAATTTTTAATGATTTCTGCCATTAAAAAATTTATTTTTACAAATTGGACGAGGTCAAGTTTTAGAGAATCTTTTTCCCAAGAAAATGAGCTATCATTCATTAAAATTGTTTTATTTTTAAAAATTTGGTAGGAAGCATAAGAGAAAAGTTTGGTCGAAAATAAAATTTTTTAAATAAATAATTTTTGTATATTTCAAATTTTTTAAATGAAAAATAGTATTTTCTCTTTTAAACAATACCTTCAATAATAATCTTGCAATTCTTGAAAGTATAATTAAATATCTTTTCCTGAGACCTGTTTTTTCGTGCCGATACTTTTTTTTAAAAAAATTTTTAATCTAAGAAAAGAATATCATAAGATAATAAGATAAGATATTATTTTCCTTAAATTTAATGGATATTTCATAAAGTCACATACGATTTCTATATTTAGGAATAAGAAACTGTTATTGAAATGATTTTAAATTTTATGATATCGTAACTGATTTCAATTGGCCTACTTGAATTTTGCAATAATACTCAACCCACAGATTTTATGAGGTTCTCAAAAGTTTGAGTGATTTCAAAACAATGCAATGGACTTTTAGAAATAAAAAAGTAAGTAAAATTTAAATTACCGAACATGAGTCAATAAAACTTTACCACTATTTGAATAAGAATTATGAATTTAAGTTACAAATTTTAATTTAAAAACTTATTTTAAAAAACTATTTTTATTTGCCACGGACTTTTAGTATTCATTAAATTTAAACATCAATCAAACTTTCTCACAATAATAAAGAAGAGCCACAAAAATTTGTGCTACAGAAATTAAAAATTGGAAAAAAATAAATTAGTATTATAGTGAAGTGATTAATAAAGTTTTAGAGCATTTTTAAATGTTCTTGTATTTTTCAGAAAGAAATTATTATAAATTAAATTATTTTATTGCATTATTAAATTCAATTACCTATTTTTTTAATATCTATTTTTCTTGGTACACAAACATCGAAGACAGAAGTTCCAAGGTTGGTTCGAGAAACCATGAAAAGATTGATTGACTATTTGTATTGCGAAATGCACACGCCTTGCGTGTAATTACTGCATAGGGAAGAGCATTCGTTTCTTTAAGAGCAATTTGAAGGCAAAGCATGCACGAAACTGATGCGCCACCACGACGTCGCTTAATCAGGAAACACTTTCCTACTGATGTTTTATGGAAAGCGTAATCTCCTATGCAATGATCGTTCTTGAAGACTGACATAAAAGTAAAAAATAAAAATTAAAACACCTGCAGAATATAAATTTTAAAAACTAAGACCGAAAGAATTAAACCCGAATACAAGCTTTGAGAAATGGTAATTGTTTTCAGACTCTCCTTTGCGTTCACATTTCGCACATGACCTCTAGAGAAATGATTAAAATCAAATTCTGTAATATTCAAGCTAATCTTCTTTCGGTTATATATTTTAACAGACTTGTTCTAAAAATGGATTACTTTTAATTAAAAGTTATGTAAGACTCTAGAAAGAAACTAGAACAAGGACAAAAAGAGTTTCCGTTTTTTCATCTGAGTGGACACATTTCCGGTGCGTGTAGCAATTGTAAGACACAATTACGTTTGAATAAGTATTAACTCAGGGTGTCTAGCGCTTCTCCTTTAAAAAATTCCAGAACTTTTTCAGGTTTTGCAGGTAAAAAATAAATTTTTCCAGGTATCATTTTTTAATTTTTACCATAAACTTTCATGGAAAAGAATCTTTTTTTCTTGAACCTGTACAATAGAAATAATTCATACAACTAAATGAACCATATAAAATGTATGTCATACGATTTCTGAAATTCTTGATTTTAGTTAACTGTATTTATCTGTATAAGCTCAATAAACTATTCTTTAAGAAAATACTCTCTAAAAAGAATTAGTAGTTTTCTACTAAGTAAATTACTTAGTAAGAATTTCTAGAAATTTTTAATGAAAATATTACTATTTTTTAGTAAAAGACTACAAATTCATTTAGTGAACTAACTAAATGAATTTATTAGTAAGCCTTTCTAAGTGAATACATATGTAGTTTTCTACAAAAGCTTACTAAAGCAATTGATAAATGACTTCTGATTTCATTCCGGGTTGCTAGAAAAATCCAATTTCAAAATTCCCACACTTTCCCTGACCAATTTTTCATTTTCCCTTACTGTTATCTGCCTTTATAACTAAAATTATAATTATATAATACAGGGATCACAGTGGTTCAGCAGTTCAATTTTAGGGAAAATAGGGGATTTCTTTTTCGAAAAATGGGATTTTAAAAAAAGAAGGGAAATTTTTTCTGTTAAAAATACCAAGGAAGTTGCGATTCTCCAGAATCTTAAAAAATCCTTAAAATTCTTAGATTTCTGTCTAGAATCTAAAAACACACCTCAAATTCATAAATTTTCAGAATCTTTGGAATGCTCTAGAATTTTTTTAAATCCTTCATGACTTTTGGACTTTTCAACAAACTTTTAAAATCTTCTAGAATATTTTTAGTTTTCCATAAACTTGTAGATTCATTTAGTCTTTTAAAGTTCCAAAAAATTCTCTACAATCTAGATTTTTGAGTGTTTTAGAATCTCGCAGACATTTCCTGATTCTTCCAAAATCTTCCATAGAGTTGTAGAATATTCTAGTCTCTTCCAGACTTTTTTTTGAAGACTCAAAAAGTCTACAGAATTTTAGGAAGATTCTGAAAACAGTCTAGAAGATTCTTTAAGATTATTAGTCTTTTAAGAGGGTTCTAAAGGTTTTTGCAGAATTCTGGAAATTCTAATACATTTCAAAATAATGTGCTTGAAGTTCTGAAAGTTTAAATCAACGAAATCTTTATTTAATTCCGTTTTAAACTCAAATTCGTTCTAAAATATTAATATATAATCTAATGTAATGATTAAGAAGCTCATGATATCTCTCTTTATTTTCTAGATTAAACGATATTTCAAGATAAATTTGAGTTAAGAAAAAAAGTTCGTTCATTTGAACGTTCAAAACTTCAGATACATTTCAGAATTTTCTTGACAATTCTAGAAGATTTTAGAAGAAAAGGAAGAGTTTAGAAGATTTTAGAAGATTCTGGAATATTTAGTATATTTTATAGAGTATTAAAGAATTTTTCAGAATTCTTTAACATTGTATTAAGAATTCTTTAAGATTTTTTAAGATTATTATAAATAAATAAAATTATTTATTTAGAATCAGCTTCTAAAAGATTTTTATATTTTATATTTATATTATATTTATATTTTATATTTATTTTATATTTATATATTATATTATATTTATATTTTATATTTATATTTTATATTTTATTTATATTTTATATTCTTTTAGATATAATAAATCTTTTTAGCTGGTTTAGTTTCAATTAGTATAATTTTATTTAAATTTATGTTAATGAAATTTGAGTTTTCTTATCAAAATGTTGTATTTATTAACTTTTAGTGGCTTCCTTGGTATTTTTAAAAGAAAAAAATTTCCCCCTTTTTCCCCCTATTTTCGAAAAAATTCCCTATTTTCCATAAAATTGAACTTCTGAACCGCTGTGATCCCTAATAATCTTTTAAAGATTATTTATTTTTTTTATTTATTAATATTTTAGCTTCTAAAAGATTATTATGGATCACAGCGGTTCAGAAGTTCAATTTTAGGGAAAATAGGGAATTTTTTCGAAAATAGGGGGAAAAAGGGGGAAATTTTTTTCTTTTAAAAATACCAAGGAAGCCACTAAAAGTTAATAAATACAACATTTTGATAAGAAAACTCAAATTTTATTAACATAAATTTAAATAAAATTATACTGATTGAAACTAAACCAGCAATTAACTCATGAAAATATTATCAGAGGCTCTATAACAGTCCCGAAAAATTATTTTAATGGTACTCTGAAGTTAATAAAAGAGAGAAATTCCGGCAGCAAATATTTCCGAACAAAAAATTTGTCGAATAGAAATTAACGACATGTAAAAATTTTCGGCTGTTAAAATTGCTAATAAGAATTTAAATTTCTGAATTATAAAATTACCCAATTTTTAGATTTTCAACAAATCAAACTTCCGAAATAAGTCTGCTAAAATTCTCCATAATCTTAAAAAATCCTCAAAAGTCATACATACCTGTTCTTCATGAAATCTTCTGGATTTTTCGAAAATCTTCTAAAATTTTCTAGAATATTTTTAATTTTCCATGTACTTGTAAATTCGTTAAATCTCTTAAAATCCCTCAAAATTCTCTAGAATCTTCAAAACTTTTTATAGTATTTTTAAATCTTCCAGAGATTTCCTGATTCTTCCAAATTCTTCTAAAACCTTCCAGCATTGTTTAGATTCTCCCTTCTAAAATTTCCCAGGACTTTTTAAAACTCTTACAGAGTTATACTTTAAAACTCTTACATATCCAGACTTTTTAAGAGTTCTAAAATTTTCAAAAACACTCCACAACCTATTATGATTTTTCAAAATATTCTAAACTGTTTCAGAATCTTTTAGAATTCTCAAAAATTTTTTGCATTCTGCTCTAAACTTCTAATATCTTCTAGACTCTTCCAGACTCTAACAAATATTCTAGAAAACCCAGAAGATATTAGGCAGTTATGAAAGAGTTTTCGAAATTTAATTTTAGAAAATTTGGTAAGACATTAAAAGAGTCTGGAAGATTTAGAGTCAGTCTAGAATATTTTAGAAAAGAGCGAAAATTCTCCAAAATAGGGATTTTAGGGGATCTTGAGAAACATAGGGGGAAAATAGGGGGGAAAATAGAAGGAACTGAAAAATAGAGGACTGACTGTGATCCCTGGATTATGGAAGAATCTAAATGATTGTAAATTTTAAAACAATCTAGAATATTTTGGAGAATTTTTACAGATTCCAGATAAGTTTTGAAGATTCTAAAGAATTTGAGAGAATTTCGGTAATCTTTTGTATACTTTGGAGGATTCTAAAAGATTCTGTAGAAAATTCTAGATGGTTACGGAAGTATTCTGAAAATTTTAGAAGATTCTGGGAGAGTCTAAATATATGTTACAGAATATTGAAAAATTTTGGGATATTATTTTTTAAGATTATTGTAGGAGAACCCAGAAGATTCTAGAGCAATCTCAAATGTTTTGGAGAATTTTCAAGGATTTTAAATCAATTTTAAAGACTCTGGAGAACTTTAAGAGATTTTAGGAGACTTTCGCAGGTTTTGAAAATTTTGAAATTATGGGATATTTAAGAAAACATTAAAAGAGTTTTTGAATGTCAGAAGTTTCTATTTTTCCTAATTCTTGGGAAATTATTCGGAAATTTGAATATAAAAAGGGAAAAAAGGGAGAAAAAGGAATGAAACTATAAAAAAAGTGATTTTAGAAGATTTGGAGAATAAAAGTGGAAAGGGGAAAAAGGGAAATAAGGGACTGACTGTGATCCCTGATTTTGTAATATTATAATTATATAATTATAAAAAATGTTAATTTATAATTATAACTATTGAGATATAATTATAATTTGTCGAATCAAAAGAATTCCCCGACTTTTTGAAAACTTTCCCTGACTCCCTGATTTTCCCTGACCATTTTTAAATTCCCTGACTTTCCAGAATTCTCTGACCTGATGTAGCAAGCCTGTCATTTGAAGAAAACTACTCATTCAAATTTAGAGAGATAAGAATTCCAGGACTATAAGTGAAATTCAAGGACTTTTCCAGGTTATTCCAGGTAAAAAAAATTCGAGAACTTTTCCAGGTTTTTAAGAATTTCCAGGACGCTAGACACCCTGATTAAGTCTTGAATTTGAATAGACGCACTAAACCTAAAAAAAATACTACTAAAATTGAAAATTATTAGGATGAATGTATATAAAAAATTATTTTATTGAAATATATATCAAAATCTGACGAACGGTTTAGGAAATCATAATTAGCATGCCAGAATATAACATGCAAAGGTACTGACGTTACTGTAATATTAGAGGCAGGTTCTTAAACACTGTCAAAAAATTCCATCACAAATGCTTTATCTTCTGGGCTATAATGAGTTAGCGGAAGATCGTATGGTATTGGAAAAACAGGTACGTCAGAAGATTCTTGCTCTTGAATAGGAAAAGTTGTTTCCTTCGTCTGAAAACAAGGAAATTATATTTTTAGAACATAAAATTACACATTTTGTAGGTAAAATTATTTTAGCGAAACTTGTTCAAAATAAGAATACGAACAACAAACTTCGGGATGAAGACAACACCAGCTTCGTAGTTCATAATATAATTCGACTGCCTGCATGTTCCCCAAGCAGCTTTGCTGAGATTTGCACTAGTCAGAACAAACCAAGGAATTTTTTTGTTGTTACGAGAAATCCTAGTGTAGGATTTAATATGCGGCATCGCTTGATCTCTCTGCGTTTTACTCGCTTTCCACTGACTGCAAAAAAAAAGATAAATCAAAACCCCCAACTCTCAAAAATATCTCTAAAATTAAATCTCTCAAATACTCACTACATGTAACGTTCGATCCACTCCTGTTTAGAGTGAGTCTTCATACTATAAGGCAGACAGCAAGCAGCCATACGACAGTCGATGCTGTTTTTGAAGTTGTTAATCGAAGGATAAATAAACTGAAAATTGGGATGACTTTTAATCCCAGCACTCGTCTCTTTAGACATTGAAGTCACGATGTCCTTCAGCAACCAGTTCTCGTAATTGGCTCCAAAACTTCCAATGCTCGAACACTGGGCGACGACTGGCCAATAAGGAGCGTCTGCAGGCAATGTTGCATGCTGGGAAAGAATTGTTCCAAGCCTTTTGTGTCCCCAGTTGTTCAGATTCGTGTCTTTGTGACTTCCAGGCACAGAGCCCAAGAAAAAGACGTTTATTGAGGAAAAATCAACTCCTCGCAGTACGTAGACCCATTCTGTTAATGCTGCCTGTTTGTAGAATAAAAGATACCGCTCGAAATCTTTCTTGAAACCGGTTGGAGACTCTCCATCGCTGGAATTTGCTGACTCTGGAAGTGGCGGAAGGTGAGGCGATATCCAGACCCTGAAAAGATAAATAAAAAATAAATAAATACGCAAGATAATAGATTAGATAAAAGTTTCTTTCAAAGTTTATTAAACTCACCCTTGAGTTCTATTTTCCCAATCATCAGAGTAAATGTTGGCAGTAGAGACGATGATTCTGATTCCATTGTCATTGTATTTTAAAACAGAGATTTTGCTATGATGGCAACCAAAGGCAGAAGGTTTGGGAATCTCAATGGCGGTAATATTCGCTGGTAATTTTTCCGAATCAACTCTACTTTCATACAACAACAACATTTTGGCTGATTGAGCTGCCAAGAGATATTGAAGACTCAGCCAGCCAATATCAATCATAAAATTTAAGTGGAGACTGTCCACGATTTCACCAAGACTTTTGTCGAGGATTTCTGGAAAGGTGATAGTCAAAGGTTGATCGTAGGTTTCCCTCACCTGTTCAACTCTTGTGAAAAAAATATGATACGGAGCTGAGAGAGCATATTTTAAAGCGAATTCTCCTGGTTCAATGACAGAAACTTTGTATCCTGACATTCGCATCTTTTCTAAAGCTTCCCTGCGAAGTTTTTCTCTGGCTGCTGCTGATTGGCAATTAACGAAATTATCTACTATCGATGATCCTGCAGATGAAGATGATGTAGAATTGGATCTAGAAGAAGTGAAACTAGAACTATCTTGAGAAGAGGAAATGGAATTATTCGTTTCATTTTGTGGATAAGAATCGTTTGTTCTTGGCTTTTTGGGTTCTGTTGATTTGCTTTCTGAACCATTTCGTTTCTTGACCTCTCTTGGGTTTTCTTCTAGTTCATCTGAGTCTTTGAGAGCAATGAGGTTTGAGAGCAATTCGGCGTTGGAATCAAGTTCTTTCAACTTGTTTTTCCTTCTAAGTAATGCAGCTTGTTTATTTTTCTCAATCTTCTTTTTCAAATCTTCCGAGATCAATTCTTTGCTTTTAGAACTAAGAGTGGATTTCGGACTGAATGAGTTGCTTTGTGAATTTTTGGGAGATGGTTCTCTTTTTTTGGTACTACCTGAGATATCAGAAATTTGTTGATTTGTGGATTTCTCTCCATTCCGATCCCTTTCTTTCCTAAGTACCATTTGTAAGACCTTCAGTTGATCCAATAACTGAGATCTGTCCGGACATTCGAAGTCGATCTGCACAGGGACAGTGATAGTCTCGTCGAGGCGATCGATCACCAATTCCTCCACTGAAATCCAAAATATAAAATAAATTTATTGGGAAAAAATACTATAATAAAAATAAACAACTTTCACTCTAATTCATTTCAACCTTTCATTTTTATTTTATTTAGAAATAACAAAGATTAATTTCGACAGGTGAGGTGAAACCTTTCAAAAAAATATATAAAATCTGGGAAAACTTACAGTGTGGATGCGACATTTCGTTGAAATGAATAGGATTCTTTCGGTAACACTTTTCTTGATATGGACATATTTTCTTCTTGACTGCAATAAAAAAATTGTAAATATTTTATAAATGAAATCTCTCATAACCTCCAACATAACCTCAAAAGACAAGTGTTAAGCATTTTCTTTACCATTACTCGATTTGGATACCAAATTGTTCATTGTGTATATTGCAATATATACAATGATTTTAGAAAATTTATATTTTACCAAAGTTTGTAAACGCCGATTTAATTGAAATTAAAAAGAGAATTGTTTTCATTCCGTGTATTTGACAGCTGATTACTGTTTTCCACTGAGGTTTTAAAACTCGCCTGCAGATGGCAGAACTGGTTAAAATTTGAATTCAAATTAAATTAAATTAATGGGTATTATTGGATTAATGTATTAAAACAGAAATAGAAGAATGATTAGGTGATAAATTCAATTTATTTACAAAGATAATAAAATTTTTCAATATTTTATGTATTTAATATTAGACAATCTTATTTCAAAACTTATTTGGGTAAAACTATACTAAAATAATCAGAAAAAAAGGAGTTGGGAAAAGAAGCCATAATTCTATTTGTTTTATCTTATTTTCATTTATTTTTCTTACAATTATTATTAATCTCCAAATTTTTTCTGTAGGTATAAATTTTTGTCTACAGCTTAGAGAAAAAAGCAATATATTATTTATTTTTATTTAAAGAAACTGTTTCTTTTTTTGTTCTGAATTTTAGAAGCTAGATAATTAAAAAATTATAAAAATATACCTACTATTAGAAAAAAAAATTTATCAAAGAATAAATTTGGACAGATTTTAAATCGATGCTTAAACTCTCAAAATTCAATTTTCGAAGAAATGTTAATAAATATAAAAACAGGAAAGAAAAAGACGATTAAAGTTCCTTTCTTTTTTTCATATTTTCTTTTGTTTTTACTTATTATATTATATTATATTATGTTCGACACAATAAAAAGACGATTTTATGTTAAATCTTTAAATAATAAATGATAATGATGCTAAATGAAAGTTTTGAAATGATATGTAAAGATCTTTAAATATCAAAACTGAGTCGCAAATTATTTTTATACTGTTTCTACAAGTGTCTTATGCTTTTGCAAATCAGAATGATTTATAATTTATTTGCTTTTTTAATATCTTTTCTTCGCGGAAATCTAAAACCTGTTATTAAAAACGGGATGATGGTGTAATATAAAAACTATTTATATCTAGAGTAAATCAATATTTGTATTTAATTTATTTATTTTTAGTTGCATAAAATAATAATTGTAAACACAAAATAATAATTGTAATTGTATAAAATAATAATTGTAATTATATAAAGTAATAATTATGTTATAGATATGTATTATGCAAATTAAAAGAAATGATTTTCTATAAAAGTTTCAAGTTTGGGAGCACACATAAGTATCAAATCGTAACCTATTTCAGACATGTTCATAATTATTATTTTTGTTAGTGGAACAAGTCCATTAAAAAGTTCTACATCTAGATGAAATTTGATTATTTCGAGTCTGTTATAGCCCTCCGTCACAAGCGATGATTCATATTCGTCTGAAGAAGTCTTACTGATCTGATAATAAAGATAAAAGTACATTTTAATTTCCGCAGTATTTAATTAAAATCATGATATCATTTATTGACAAGCAATAACAACAAAAATAATTTCATTTTACCCTCTCAAATTCTTGAACTCCGCTTATCCAAGCCTTAACATCTTCAACTGCCTTAAAAATTTTCGCAAACTCTGGTTTAATTTTCTCGAAATTGATTATTATACTCTTGTTATAAGTTGTCAATTCATCAACGCATTCTTTGCTCAACGACTTGTTCTCTTCTACGGTTTCCTGTATAAGATTCTGTAAAAAATTTATTATTAAGAATATTTATTTGACAACTGTAAATAAAATTTTCTGTTATGAAAACAAAAGTATAGGTCTAAATATATTACCGAGATATGAGAAGGCTTCTTCATCCAATTGTTTCCATACTTTTGTATCTGTTTACATATTTCTTGTAGTTCGCTAATCACTCTGTTCAAATCATCACTCAGAGCTTCCTGCACATAGGAGAAATTATTTTTTAAACATTATTCACCATTATTTTAACATTTTATAAAAAAGACAGGTTTTAATTTTTCAGCCCAGATGATATTCAATGTCTAATAACAGAATCAAAATCGAAAAAGGACTAACCTATACGGAAAAAAATTCCATGCCATATCGAATTTTTTGGTTAAACTAACAAAAACATTCAAGAAGGCATCAAATTTTTTTTCGTATACCTAGATTTAACTTATGTCGTTAAATTCTGTACAAATTAATTAATTTGAAATTATGTAGAAATTAACAGTATGAGCTTTATATTATTTATTTACATATATAATTCGTTTGAGTCTATTCCGTTAAATTATATACAAGCAATTTTTTGAAAGTAAATTGTTTAATTCTATATCATTAAATTCTAAGCAACATAGTTTTTTGCGTCCTTAAATTCTGTTAATTCTAATTAATGTTAAATTTTATGCAATTTCAAAATAGAAAACACAAAATAGAATTTAACTGTTTAGAATTGAACGGCAAAAATTCAAAAAATTATCTTATGTGGAATTCAGCAATATAGAATTAAATAATTTAATTTTAAAAAATGCTATGTATGTATAGAATTTTATGGTGTATAATTATATCTTGGAGGGACTAACAGTTATATTTTATCGAATAAACTCCATGTAGGGTTTATCAGAATTATCGGTATAGAATCTTCTTGAGAAGAGTTTAAAAAATAAAGATTAATAAAAATTAAGTGCATAATATGAGGAAGTATCTAGAATAGCATGAAGAATGCATAAATAAAATGAACCAGAAAAATACTTACTGCATTGTCTTCAACAAAAACGAAAATTGCGAAGAGCAGGCAAAGTGTAGTTATTTTCGCCATAATTAATTATGGAATATACAATAACTTCAGGAAGATCTTTTCGTCTCGGTAAAATCCGTTATAATAACTAATTTATGAACCAGCAGTATCATATTTATACTAATCACCGTTAATAAATAATAATAATAATAATAATAATAAACTTTATACACCTTATCTGTGAATATTTACCTACTTGAAAATTCATGTACCTGATAAGAATTCGACTATTACGCATTTTTCATACCTATTGCGTAAGACGTCTTTGTTAGTATTCTCAGAAATTTATTTCAATACATTTTTACTATCCACGCAGATAAATTAAACAAATATTGACAATAACTTCATTTCCTTATAAAACCCATCATACATTACTATTGGTCCGTTTGGAAATATGTATGATGACACGTTTTTCATATTATGCGAGCTCACTATATTGAATCAATTAAAATAAATTCTAATATTCAAGGTAGATGAGGCAATGAACTTTCGAGTTCCAAATGCTGATAAATAATAATAATAAAATTCAAGTGATAAAACTTTATTCTAGACACTGCGCACTATTATACCAGATAAATTACGTATTTATTTAACTTTGTCCTAAAATTCACGTCTCAAGTGAATGTACATTTAAATAGAAAATGGCATCTTAAATAACTGTTCATTCAAGTGTAAAAGTTAGCTTATGTAAAATAAATTTCATTATTTGCGATTCTCAAGTATTGTACTTTGTTTAGTTATTAAAATCTCATCAAATATTAGAAGATATAGGATGATTTAAATTTTGTTATATGAGATCTATTTCAATTTTAATTATAAATCGATTTATAAATTAAACTATAAAAGAATAGCTCTATTTATAATACTGTTTCTTAGACATTTTTTCGAATATTAATTTTTAATATAGAAAACAATAAAACTTTTCGAATTAACACGCGAAATTGAATTCACAGCTCTGCTAATTTATACATATTTTAATATCTCCTTTATGAATTTGTTTTATATTAATTATTTTCTTGTGCGTTTATTATTTTCATTAACTGCTTTAAAACTAGTTAAATTAGATTAATTAAAAATAGATAAACTAGATAAAAAATTAAACTATATAAAATTAGATAAATTCCATTAAAACTACATTTAAAAATACAAAACTTAAATTTTATTTAAAATGTTGCCAAGTGATATTCATTTGTGATTTGTGAATGACATCAGTTTGCCATTTTCTCCAAGAATGCTCCCAGCTTTCCAGTTTCGTGTTTGAAATTGGGAAAGCCATTTCATTATTCATCAGAATTCTCCTTGAGGCGTTGAAATATTTCAGGTAGAAGATGAAGGTAGGTATGAACTTATACAAACCGTCAAATGGCTAAATCCACATGCATATAATCGTTGCAACCCTGTTAACTTAGTATATCTGTATTAGAGGTGATCCTAAAATTCATAAAAACTCTTAAAATGGAAATTTGCATAAAAATTAAGTAACACATTCTCTGGGGAATCGGTATCTTTAAATAACTTGTGTAGATGGTCTGAGTCTGGATTGTTAAGAATATTATTTATGCGAGGAATATTGGAATATTATTTATGCCTATTTTAAATTAAATAATGGCATAATATTAAAAGTTTTCATTTTTTAAGAAAAATCTCAATTTTTGTTTGCTTCACATTGTTCAAAATTTTAATTATTTTGAAAACAAGAAAAACTTTATTTATCTTGTTAACAAGTCAATGAAAATAAATCCCCTTATAATTTTTTGCTGTTCGAGAAAGATTGATTTTGGGATTTTTCTAAAGGAACAAATTCAAGAGAAAGTAATCAGGATCGCTGTTTCGGGCAAGCTGATAACAAAGCAGATAAAGTGGGTAGCCAAATAAGAGAGATTACTGGAAATTGCTTTCGCCAATTCAAAGGGCTTGCATTTTCGAATTCAATGTTCAGAGACTTTTCTCAAAAAAAGTAAATATTATAATAAAATAGAAGAATCGTATTTTTAAAGTGTTTTTGTTCATTTATATTTTAAAATAAAATAATAATTTATTTTATTTCTTTAAATATTAGCTATGTCATTATTAGATGAGAACGTGATAAGGGTGATTGCCAAAAACTATTTTGGCATAATATTATTGTTATTTATCAATGAAAAATTCTATCAGTAAATTAATCAGTCAGCGAATATTCTTTTTATTTATTAGTGTTATTATCTGATTAATCTTCTAGATTAAATTAGCTCTCTGAAATTCTTGCAAGCTGCGGCAAACTCGCATGGAAGATTTAAGCATGAATATCAAATAAACCATCTCCAGAGGTATAATTATTGCAGAGAAAGCACTACGCGTGTAATTACGTTACTTTGAGAGTCGAGTAATTAGAATTTAACACGCTTCTTCAAATTCTTTTGTGTTGAAGTAGATGCTTTTTTTCTATAATTTCAAGTAATACAGAGAGATTCCCTTACTGAAAGTTTTATTTTACTTATTTTACTTAGTAATTTTATAACTTATTTTACGAGGTACTAAAAAAAAATTACTCAAAACCACGTAAAGACTTCTGTAGTAATTAGTAATACAAGTAGACTTCTAGTTGTATTACTTTTTAAAGGTATTAGTTTTAAAAGGTCTTAACTTTTAAAATTATAGCTTTATTGAAAAACTAATTGCGTTTCTAGAATTAGTTTCAACAGGTCACTGAACCTGAATGGACAAAATTTAACAGAGAAACAGATGAATAAAGGATAATGTCATTTAAATAAAACCATAAAAAAGAGATTTGCATTCAACTTCCATTAAGATAGATTATACATTGTCAAAAATAGCGTCAGCATACAACGGAGTAGAATTTAACAAACTCATAATACAAAAAGCTTTTAAAATTTGTGCAATTTATTAAAATGAACATAAAAGGTTATACAATATTTAACATCATTTTAATACAAATGGTTTAAGTTTTTCAAAAATCCTACATATTTATGGGTCGTTGCCAAACAGTTGTGAAATTTGACCTATCGATTTTTTGAAGAAAAAAAAATCTTTTCAGAATTTATGCAATTTATCAAAAAGAATATAAAAGGTTATACAATATTTAACATCATTTTAATATAAATGGTTTAATTTTTTCAAAAATCGTACATATTTATGGGTCGTTGCCAAAAAGTTGTGAAATTTGACCTATTGATTTTTTGAAGAAAAAAAATGTCAGAACTAGCTAAAGTATGTTTTTCCATCAATTATGATCCAAAATAAAAAGAAAATACCAATTTAAGAGATCAATAATTATTTTTGTAGTGGAGATAAATAATTTACATATTAGGAAGGTCATCGAGTGGACATTTAATAAACGTAGAAACATAAATTTCAAAATTGTTTTTAAAATATGGAGGGTGGAGATAACAAATTTTAAAAACATTGTAAAAATTTCTATTTTTGCACTTTATTTGACTGTGCCTCCAGATTTTCGATTATATTTTTATTTAATTAATACTTTTTAAAAATCGATTTCCGAGTAGACATTATTATAAATCGTACGGTACATAAGTTGCAGAAATTTTTTGAAGTTGCGAACAATAAACATGTTTCTGCTTATACGAGCACTTGCGTAGGACTAAAAGTAATCAGTTTTTGAGTTTCATAGATTTTTTTAAGTGATTTTTTCCAAATTCTAACCTAAAATATGAGGGTTACCGAGTAAACGTGAAACTTCAGGGACAGACTTCTAAACATTTATAAAAGTCTTTAAATCTAAAATATTTAACATTATTCATAATTTTTAGATTCTTTAAGGGTATTTGATACATAATGATGTCACGAATTATCGACCGATTTTTTATTTATATTCAGCGGGTTTATTAAGAGAGAAATGCAAATATAATGCTGAAATTTGAGGAGATAATAAGGAATCGATGTCTGGTGTGTTTCAATTTTTATTTTGAAAAAAAATTATTTAAAACAATTTTTTTCGAAATAGAATCTGAAACGTACCAGACATCGATTTTTAAATATATTCTTTATTATTTCCCAAAATTTCAGCATTATATTTGCATTTCTCTCTTAATAAACGCGCTGAATGTAAATAAAAAGTCGATGAGTCATTCGTGACGTCATTATGTTATCACACACCCTTAACTTATAATGACAATATAATGACTTAACTTAACAATATAATGACTCGTGTGAGTCATTTATATTGATATAAATTTTATAAATAAAGTTATAAAATTTTGCTGTCATTATTTCGCAATATTAGTTTGTGAATCTGTACTTGGGGACAGGTTACCGAGTGGACATTTTGGGTATATTTTAATTTTCCATTTCTAAATAAAGGCATCTAAAATTTTGAAACTTTACCAAAAACTACTTCGATGTAAGTACTTTATTACTCCAGTGGTATTAAGATTCTAAATTGAAAACTACAATTATTTAACGTCGAATAATTTTTATCGGGAGGCGGATAAAAATTATTCGACGTCAGATAATTGTAGTTGTCAATTGTTTGCAACGTTTTTATTCAACTTCAGATAAAAAATATACCTGGGATTTACTGTGTACCTATGCAATAAAAAAACAAAATATTAAAACAAAAAAGAGTGCTGAAAAATAATTAAATTCCAGTATTTTCATCTTAAAAAAAAACATTTGAAATCTCGGACCGTGATCGCAAGCTCAATTCAAGAGAACACATCAGTGAGGGTGGGAGCGATGCTGAGCGTCGCGACGCCTTCAGAGGCTCAGTTACCGCCCAGGCTACGCCGCGTGCGTTTCACCGACGCCCTATCGTGCAGTTTTTGGTTCCTCTGAATGCACGTTTTCAACTCCTCATCACTCACAACCCTCCAGATTTCAATTTCCAAATAAACTTGAATAAAAATGCAATTTTGATTCTCATTCATGACATTTTTTCCGAATCTTAATATTTTCTTCACCCTTGTCTTTAGTGATTAGCTAGGAGCATTTAATAAATAAAAATTATAGAGAAGAAAAGTTAAATTTGAATTAATTTGAATTCGAAGAAAAAAATTTAAAAAGACAGTTTAGCATAGGTGAGCCAAGGGATTTATCTCGGGTGTTTCTGGAAGTGGCAGGTGGATACAAGTGGAGGTGCAGCCTCCGAAAGCTGAGGAAAATAGTCGTTTTCTCTGGAGGCAATCAGAAGACAGTCAAGATCCATTGCTGCCAGGAAATGTCGGAAAGTCAAGGTCAGTAGAGATGACCTGAATTTTAAAAATGAAAACTTTTCCAACCCTTCCATCTGGAACAAAAAGTGATTCATAATCTCCAGTTCTACCACAGCATTTGATCTCTATCGAGAAACGATTAGAGTTGAAAAATGTTCCATTGAGTAAACCAACACGTTTCAAAACAGTCAGTCGTGAAAATAAACTTTTTTATTTACAGTACCAAGCCTCCACTGTGCTTCTTGAGTCAACAGAGATACGTTTACTCCAATTCGTACATTCAATACCAGGTCGAAATTTTTTTAGACAATCTGAAGAAAGTAGATAGAATTTTAAAAAAAGAAAAGAAAGATTTCAAGGAACATTCACGATAGATTAAAAAGAATTTCGAATTCAAGTTTCAATTTAAAAAACGATGAGAAATTATTGTCATCGGATTTTGGTTTTTTGATATTTAAAAAAGTTGTGACTGACGATTTAATAGTTACGAATATTATGTTTTTGAAGTTCTGAACGTTCAAATGAACGAAATTTTTTTCTTCACACAAATTTATCTTTAAATATTGTTTTAATTACAAATTAAAAAAGCATCATGAGCTTTTTTATCATTACATTAGTTTCCTTGCTAATAAACCAATATTTTAGAGTAAATTCAAGTTTGATATGAAATCAATTAAAAATTTCGTTCATTTGAAGGTTCAGAACTTCGGTTAGATCGAATATTGAAACTTTGACTTTTTTAAAGTCAAGAATATTTAAACTTAGAAGTTAAAAAAATGTTAATTTAAGCGCTTTAGTTAAAAATATTCTAAAACTCAAATTTTGCCTTAATAAAATATGTAATTAAGTTTCTGCCTTTGTAATAAATATCTTTTTTAAGACATTCATTACAAAGACAAAATAAATGTCTTTTTAAAGACATTTATTTTTTCCAAAATAAATGTGTTTTTAAAGACATTTATTTTTTCCAAAATAAATGTCTTTTCAAAAACATTTATTTTGTCCTTGTAACAGGGATCTCAGCGAAATTAAGGGCCATTTTTCGATATTTTCCTATTTTTTCTACAAATTCAAAATCGTTTGCCTTAATATTCAGCTGAGTATAAGAAAGTGCTGCAATATTATAGAATCACTAAGTTGCAATGTCAAAATTGTGTGCCATGAAAGTTTTACAACGACAGAAACGAAAAGAAATGTAACGAAACTTTCGTTACGTTTCTTTTTGTTCTTTTCTGTATAAAACTAAAATACCTTATAATCTAGAGGTTCTGGCTCGGTCGTTTTATAATATATCAGTACTTTCTCGTATTCAACTAAATATTTCGCGAAATTATTTTGAAATTATAGAAATAATTGGAAAATATCGAAAAATAACCCTTAATTTCGTTCGGATCTTGCTTTGTAATAAATGTCTTTAAAAAGACATTTAATAAATTATATAAATAATTGGAAAATATCGAAAAATGATCCTTAATTTCGTTTGGATCCCTGCTTTGTAACAAATGTTTTTAAAAAGACATTTATTAAGAAAGACATTTATTTATTAAGAAAGTTTAGTGAATACTTTCCAAAATATTCGAAAATCTGAAAATAAAAACAAGATTAACCCTTTAGCTACCAGACCCTTTTCCTGTTGTCTAAAAATTCTGAAAAAATTCGGGAATAATATATAGCCAATTTTTACTGTTTTCTGCAACAAAAGTTTTTAAAAATTTTTTGAGTTTTCTCGGCTTCTATTGAGTATACGATTACTTATAACCACCTTACGAGATGCGGAATACTCCACTTTGATCCAATCCACATATTTATTTTGCAGAATTTTAAGTTTATTACATGGAAATTCGAGAAAATCGAAAAAAGTGATGATCGTCTGTAGACGGTCTTAAGTGAATTACGGGTTAATATTTTTCGTGATCGAGGTTCATGCCATAGCTATGCATCTTATGAACATCTCTGCAAAATTTGAGACAAATTGGCCCAGTAGATCGGCCGGAATCGTTGGTACCATCTTAAAAAACACTGTTTCGGAAAAACGCGTTTAAAAATTATTAAAAAATTAATATTTTATTGTAACAATTTTTTTGTATTCTTTTTGAGTAATATTTTAGTAAATAAAAAGATTTTTTGCATTAAATAAAATACTTTCTTAGAAAATAAATAAAGAAAACTAGTGTATTTTTTGGCTCGAGGTTTAGGAGTAGCCCCTTAAGAAATTACGAAAAATAATTTTTAAAAATTGTGGACATATAGATAATATAAAACTAGAAAAATTTTATATATATAAAAAAAAAGAAATGCACAATATAGTTTCGAAAAATAAAGAATGGAGATGTAACTCGAAACGTTGTAATGAAATTTATCTGGAAAAAATAATTGAAGATAAACGTTCTTGCGTGTGCAAATTATTAAGAAGATATTAATTAACTGTTGATAACTGTTCATCACAAGAGTGATAACATTAATTAATCTCTTGTTCCTGACCTCGATGTTTTTTCTACTCCCTTACAATCGTTTGGATTGGAAAGAATCCTGTAAATTCTGGCTTCGATCGGTGATCTACAGCCCGAGGCAGTGGGCCATGTGCTCTACTAATTGTAAAGTGAACGTGAATTTGAAGAATGAGCCAGTATCTTTCATTTAAATCTTTAAGGGCTTAAGCACCAAGGTAATCACTTGACCATTTATATTCTGCGGTTTTATTCCCACTTTTTTTTTTTAAATTGAAAATTTTGCTCCAAATGAGAGTCTACAATCATTGTACAAAATTAGATGTTTTTCTCAACGTTAACTTTTAAGAAAAGTATTTAATTTTCGACAGTAATAAAAAAAAGGACACCCTTTTTAGTACATACAAGATAAAGAGGAACTAAATGAGAGTTCCCTGAAGTTTTTGCTTTTTGTGTGACTTTATCAGGCCTAGGAAGATATCACGTGACTTCTGACTTCCGGTTTTTCGGACCATTTAAGCCGGAGGATGTGTATATTAAACTTGAAGAGTAGTGAACTCCAGGTGAGAAACAGAGATCCGAGACGAAGGTCCGTCGACTCTCATTAGTGTGTATGAGGAATGCGGTTGCCGGTTTCGCGATTATGTGGGTCTCCCGAGTTAAAGTCAGCAATAGTAAATCTTACATTCTCCAGGTTGAGAACACGCCGTCCAGTATCATGGAATCGCCTGGGACGAAAATTGCCATATGGTCGTCGCCGCCACTATAAATCCGTGATTTATCATTGTACAGCAGCATTTATTTTGATTACATCGGACAGAGTTTTCGCGGAAACTTCCGCGTCAATTTTATGTCGGAAAAGGTCATGGTTGCGTCGCTATACCACTTATATTCGAGAAGGAGAAAAAGAGAATGGAGAAAACCACTTTAATACTTTAGTACTTTGATTTTAATTTATCAATTATTTATAAAAACTTGCACTATTCTCGTTTAAAATTAAATTTATTTGTCCTTATTCCACATTTTTCTATTATTTGTATTTCAGTTTCTTGAAGAACTTTTCTCTGAGCTTGTTCGCACAATCCTTTCTGTGACTTGGCACTTTGCGGAATTTCCGTCTCGAGGGATCATAATAAATTCTTCTCGGTCTTTCACCCGCCGAGATCTGAATTAATTCAGAAAGTGCTACATTGTCTTTTGCAAATTCCACTTCTCTCATTTATAGAACAATAAAGTCGGAATTGCGTTTCATGCAAGTAATAATTATTCCCAGTTGAATTGCAAATAAGAAAGACACTCTTCTTATTATCACAGAAAAAACGAAGGATAATAAAGTTTACGTAAATTGCAGATGCGACTTTGAATAAAAGAGAATTTAATACGACGACCTCATCTTCTCATTGTCATAAGAAAAACGAGATCAAGGCGTTCACGCGGGTCTTATTAGGCTTTATCACACGCTTAGGAACGATACAGTTATACTAACTTGACTCTTTGCTTCTTTAGCAGCTATGATGCTCGAAATCTCCTACATCTAGATCTAGAGACTAGAGACCTGAATCTTGAGAGCAAACACGGCGCACTATTAAGCCGTTATAATTTTTCAAGCATGCTTGCCTAGACAGCGAAAACTATCACATTTCTCAGCCTATATGTATAGTATTTCTTCCAAATCAGAATTAAATTGATGCAATCATTATTTATAATATTTAATTATTCGTTATTAATGTTTTTCAGAGCTACCTTTGTTGAATTTTGGATTTCAAAGAGCCATTTTTAATTCAAAAGATTTTGTGCTTCTTGTGTCTTGAATTTCAAAGGAATCAATAGAATAACAAATTATTTTGGTTCAAAAGTTTTTGATTTTTTAGACTGCGAGGAAGTTATAGTCCAGGAGCCACATAGGAGAGGTGGTATGACTTGAAAGGTCCCCAAAATTTTTTAAATGGATATTGTGCAGAATGGTTCCC
>JBAGKK010100750.1:4307-26042 GCA_037177015.1 Euceroptres primus
CTAGAATCCTCCAGAATATTCTAGAATCCTCCAGAATATTCTAGAATCCTCCAGAATATTCTAGAATCCTCCAGAATATTCTAGAATCCTCCAGAATCTTTCATGGTCTTCAAAATTTCCCCAAAATCTTCTTAAATTGTCCACAATATTCTAGACAGTTTCAGATTTTTTTAGAATTAGCGAGAATCTTTTCTATAACATTCTTGAATCTTCTAAGATATTTCATAATTCATAGAATCGTCAAAAATTTTCTATCATTTTGTTTTCTATAAAATTATATCTTTCTCCAAACGTACCCCATTTTTGAGATCAAACTCCGCTATTTTAGGCTAAAAATTTTCCAATTTTAGAAAAAATAGGAACTTTATTTCCTGTGTTAATATTCTTAAAGGAAGTTACAATCCACGAAAGTTGTTAAATTACTGTGAAATTAGATTTCTTCAATTATTAAATTTTTGAAAGTATACTTTGGATTTTAGGTTTTAGATCAAAGTTGTATACCAACTTCCAGGATAAAAGACTTTTAGATTTAGATGCTTTCCAATTTGTAAACTATTCAAATTTGGATATTATTCAACTTATAAAGCATATTTAAGTTCTCAATTTTTAGTAGATTTGAATTTTTAAAATTTTAAATAACGTTATTTAAATCTCGTTTTTTCCCCTGTGTTCAATTCCCATTGTGGATATATTTAACCAAAGCGTGGGTGTTCGAAGACTTGTTCGAAAATTTAAAAATGTTTTCCTGGAAAAAAGGAAATCCAACATTGCTTCCTGTTCCTTTATTCAAGAGTCTTTTAAAGTTTTTAATGCAATGGAGACGTGGCGAGTTTAGACTTTAGAGGATTTGTTTTTTCCTGTGAATGTTTCAAGATTCTACAGAGTCATTCGGCAGCTGCGGTCTTACAAAGTCCATTAAAGACTGAAAACCATTAAAATTGCAAACGGAAGCCACAAATCTTCCTGCAGTTTATTTTCAATTAGAGTTAAAGTTGAAATTTTTGTTCTTTGTTTCAACCTGACATTATTGTATTTCATTGTTATTTAGTGAGGAATGTTACTCCTAGAAATATCACTCACAGATTTCCAATGGAAGTTGGATTTTGATTTAATCTTTAATATGTAAATTAAAATCCTGTTTACAATTTTTATTATCGACTTGGGGACTATTTTAAATCCTTTGAGATAAAATAGAAAGGGAAATTTGTGGTTTGCTTATCAGTTGGATCTTTTATCATCTGAAAAGTCCAGACTCTTTTTAGTCCTAAGTGCATTCCTTAAATTCAGTCTATTATTTAATGTCTATCCGGATTCTTATTTTATTCCTATTACTTATATTTTTGGAAATTATAAGCTATTACGAAATACAGACAGGAGGCAGAGATCTTGTGGTATGGGATGCATGATGTTTTAAAATTTTGATATTTTAAACATTTACTTCAAATTAGGATTCTTCAGAGTTCAGAATATCAGAATTTAGAAGTTTTCATAACTGGAAGTTTACAAGTTTGGTTGCTTGGAATTTGAAAAATTAAAGGAGGACTTTTTCAAAATTAAGGAATAAAATGAAAGTTCTAACAAAAGTAACTTCAACCGTGAGTCTCGAGAGGCTGGAGTCTGGAACTCTGGACCATTCCAAATCCAGTTCCTGACCATCATTTATTCGCCCTCGCCTTCTTGGACCCTTGATCCTCGATTACTGAAGGGCGCGGTTTGTCCTTTTGCCCGACCACAAAGACTTGTCCAACTTGTCCTCGCTTTTGTTCTCAGTGCTTAGTGAAAAACCTCTCGTCGGTAGTTTGAGACGAAGGATCTTTTTTGACGCACTCTCAAATGAATAGAAAAGAAGATGGTTCCACTTCGAGATAGAAAAGAGTCTACTTTACGGTTTACGCTTTACGTTTACTTTTAAATTTATAGCGAGCGAATCCTTTGAAGTTTCCTGTTGCTTGAAATATTTCAACGACATTTTGTCCCTTTGGTTTTGTTTCTTTTTTTTTTATGGCTGTGATCCAACCTTTTTCTATCAGTGGGTAATAGAGCTTCCATAAACTCATCTAACTTATTATACTTCTCTTGCTAAGGGTAATAAAAAAGGTGGCGACACACTGGGACTGGATGGCATTAGATACGCATCTAAGGAAAATGATAATATGTGGGGATGCAGTTCGATTTGGAAATATTTATTTTCTTTAAATCCTCTTTCAAATTTAAATGTCCAATATCCAACAGCCTTAAATTTCTATTTTATTTTCCATGGAGAAAATATTTGTCGATTAAAGTAATGTATTTTAAATATATTATACGTCGAATTCGTAAATAGAATATTCTAAAATATTTGATCCTTGTTTTAATTACTTTTCGCATACGATTTAAATATAAAGGATTTATACGTTTAGTGGTAGTTCTGGAACGAGGTCATTCTGAAAGATGACGTAGTAAAATTTACGAGGGGTTGAGTATTGAGAGGCTTTATTCCGATCGCATACCGACCTCGTCCGGTCGTTTATCTCATTGCAGAGATATTTTAGTATGTCATTCTAAATTTGCAAGTACCAGATACTTCTTGATTTTATTCTCAAAAGCCAAAAGCGTACAAATTAACAGAAGCTATTTTTAAAATAATTCTTTTAAATAATCTCTTACTACATTTATCCTATAATTTGTAAGCAAAGAGTTATTTTTTTACAAATAGTAAAGTGGATATAATTGGAAATATTTGTGTCCATTTTTCTATAATTTTGCTTTGAAAAATATTGCTGACGAAGTAGAAAACAGAGTAAATTGCAGTGCAGTCAGGGTAAAAGCGTGGCATCCTCCACGACTGGCTGCAAGGTTGTTTCGTCGTATGAAGCTCTCGGTTGTTATGGAATTAACGCGTAAGTGCATAAGTGTGGCTCGTGGTCGAGATAGGGCTGGTGGTAGGTTAAAGTTAGAAGCCGCGAAGGTTGCGGTGGTTGTAAAAGCTACTCGAGGTGAACGAACTCTTTCCTCAGATCATCTACTGCATCTTTTGTTGCATGACAGAAAACACTCTTCCACAACGTTTTCTGCTACTGTATTCCATCAACAAGCATACATTTTACAAAATTACTGAATTTTTCACCCTAAATGAATTTCTTCAAGTTCTGCTTCTTTTAAGTCAACTTATCTTAATTCACAATAATTATTTTATTACAAACATATACAAATAAAGAGAATTTCAATACTTACCCCTTAAGGGCAGGTACCAAAGTGCAACGTCACAAATTCTTTAAAGCGAACTTACTCATAAATTAATAATTCGAATGGATTTTCCATACGAGACAGCCATTCGTCGTTATTTTATTTATGGCTGTCTGGTATGGAAAATCTATTCGAATTATTAATTTATGAGTAAGTTCACTTTAAAGAATTTGTGACGTTGCACTCTGGTACCTGTCCTTAACCACTGCGGAATTCAGGTGTATTCAGCTTAAATCTATTTGTATTTCCTCGAATCTCATAAAATTAATCTCCCGAAAAAACAGGTAGAAAAAATATGCCAATAAAGAACAATGCTTGAAGCATCGTTTATAAAATTTAAATTTAAAAAAGAAAGCATAAAAAATATCGCAAATGAAAGTCATGAAATTAATGACATTTGCCAAATAAAGTAAAATAATTTTTTATCACAAATGAACGAAATGAAATCACTGAAATTTGTATTAGAAAATGAAATAATTCTTTGGGCAATAAAGCTAAAATTGAAACATTCAAAAAAATCCAACAAAAAAAAAATTCATAAAGAAAATTGTGACGGGCCTATGTCCTTTTTAAACTGACATCTGTTGAATAGTTGCATTTTTCTCCTTAAATCTACTCGTATTTACTTGAATTCATTGAAATCCCCTGCATTTTTCTTGAATTCAGTCTGTATTCTGTTGAATTAATTTATTTTTGCATATTAAAAAAACAGAGTGGATTAATAAAAAAATAATAGTGAATCACGACAAAATGAATCGTCTACTGTCTACTGAATATTTTCTTGTCGTACTTATAAGGATATAGAGAAAGTATCTTTTGAGATGAAAATGACGAAGCACAACAATGTTGCAAATAAACGTACAATAATTGCGCGATTATCCAAAGGCCAAAGCGCGTAGAGCAGAATCTCAATAGACGGGTGCGCTTTTAATGCACTTTTGCTCGTTCATTAATGTCTTCGCCATGTTTACGACCTTAAGACGGGTAAATTAAGTCTACTATTCGTAATTTATTTTACAGTGCCATGTGTACTTAATCCTCTCTTTGAACACCACGTGACCATGCATATTGCATATGGATATCCATACCTACAAGTTGCATAATTCACATGTGACTATTCCCACAAGTTTATCTCTTGATAAACTTTACCCCACTTTAAATTTATTTCTCTAAATTAATTTCTCTGTGATGAAAAACCACTGCAGAAAAATAATTCTTAAACGAAAAAAATCAGTGTTTTGTTCTTTTTTTGTTCTAGGTGAGTTTGGTAATTTATGGTGACACTGAAAATTTGCGGTGATTATGGAAAAAATCCCATACTAGGCGCAGCCAGACAAGGAAAGGCAGGCTTTTGCAGGTAAGATAAGTGCGGCAACTCTCTCTTTTTCTTTGTCTCTCGGTGAAGAAAACGTCGGGAGAAAATGTCTCTGGGAGACTCTCATTTTTCCCTCCTTTTCTCGAGAGAAAATCGCGTTGCTGAGAGGCACTCAGAGGAATTCCGGCAATTCCGGCACAAAAGTATCACTGCATTGCTAACTTGGCACGATGCTAATATACTTAGCACTTGGCCGAGGAACATCCTCGAAGGAGCTGACATTAGTGATGTACGGCGCAAAGCTGGACAAGCGAAGTAGTATCTCGAATAACGGGGAAAGTGCGCTGACAGCTACGCAAAACGTCGCAAACTCTCTTCCTAGAAACACACACACCACAAATAATATCTGAAAGTACAATTTTCATAATAACTTTTTCAGAGAAACATTGAAAATCTACTATGAACATTGAAAAGTGTTTCATACATTTTTCAGGTATCCTGAAAGGTGTCCTACTTGTTTCTTTTCCCCTTTTCCCTTAAAGTACCCCCATAATTGTCAAAATTACGGACACTGTTAGAAATAATCTTCTTAATACACACAATTTTTAAGATTAATGTGCAGGTATCTTAATTTTAATATACTGTATCTTAGCTGACGATTAGTATACAATGTACATTAAACTTACTACACATTTATATTAAAACTAATACATTTTGTATTAGGGTTAAGATACTTTTGTATTAAATTTAATATGCGTGTATTAGATTTCAATGTCCGTACTGCATATTTGCTCCATATACCGTGCATGAAGCTTAATACAAATTTTTCTAGCAGTGTAAAGTTCCTTTGAGAATTTTTCCACTTTTGACTGAAATTTAGATTCACAGTTCAATTAATCAACATTCAATTAACCTTTAGAGGGCCGGAAAGCCAATATATTGGCTCACCCTCTGATCGAGACTTTGTCTATGATCAATCAATGATATAAGATACCTTTTGCGCCAATTTTCTGAGGTCGATTTTCCTACAAAATTGCCGGCCCTCTAAAGGTTAATAAACGTTTCCTAGTGATTTGC
Organism: Euceroptres primus; assembly: GCA_037177015.1. Taxonomy (NCBI): domain Eukaryota; kingdom Metazoa; phylum Arthropoda; class Insecta; order Hymenoptera; family Figitidae; genus Euceroptres; species Euceroptres primus. Next base: position 9,925 of record JBAGKK010100750.1, read on the forward strand.
TTGAAATTCTGAACGTTCAGATGAAAGAAATATTTATTTGATTTCATTTTATACTCAAATTTGTTCTAAAATATTGATTTATTAGCAAAGAAACTAATGTAGTGATAAAGAAGCTCATGATCCATCTTCTTATTTGTAATTGAAACAATATTTCAAGATAAATTTGAGCTAAGAAAAAAATTTCGTTCATCTGAACATTCAGAACTTCAAGCACATTCCTAGTGAAGTTTCATTTTTGTACTCTCTTACTTTAAGTTAAATTTCTTACTTTACTTAAGTTAAATTTCTCTTACTTCACAGTTAAATTTCACTACTTTCTCAGTGACTCAATTCTAGCTATGGCAATTAGTAAAATTTCACTGAAAATCAGTAAAAAATCATGGAGATTTCAGTGTAGATTGTCACTGATTTACCAGTAAAAACGATTACTAAAATTTCTACTAGTAAATCAGTGACAATCCATTGAAATATCACTGATTTTCCACTGATTTTCAGTGAAATTTTACTAATTGACATAGCTACGGTTGTTTCACTGGGAAATTAGTGAAATTTAACTAATTCAAACTAAGAGAGTATTATTTCAAACGTGGGACCAGTTAAAATTTGGAACCTCTCCAAATTTGAAATTAAATTTCGTGTCGAGATCGCTTTTTGATAAAGTAATATAATGTGAAGTTTGGATACATTTCAAAAAAGATCAGCAAAATATGGCGAAAGGAATCCTAGCAATTCGCATAAAGATCGATAACTCAACAACGCTAACTCACTTAACACTCTCTGCCAAAGGAAGTCTTTTCAAGTAGATATTTTACTTTCAAGTCGTTCGCAATTGGCATCTTTCTCGGAACAGGAGAACGGATCGATACTGTGCAAAAAGCCCTCTAAAATTCAAATAAAAAGGTTTATAACATTCTTGTAAAGCCACACAAATCACTTTCTCGGATAAATTACTCTTTTAAGAAAAACAAATATTGAATAAAGTGCGACGTGGAATTCAAATTATTCCCTAATGAGGCAGACATCTTTTTTCGATGTTATTTTCTATTTCCAGCCCCTTTATTCATATAAAAAAATTCAACACAACTTCTCTATCGTTATTAAATCTAACGGATATAAAAGATTCTGGAATTAATTTACTTCCTGCTTTCAAACAATTGTTCAAAAATTTTGCATTCGATTTTTAATGAATGGTAATAAACCCTAATAATGAACAATTTAATTAATTATGCATGTGGTATTAAAATTTATTACAAAAAAGGTGAATTTTCCTTTTTAATGAGTGCAAACCATCTGAATAAATTCATAAGTAAATTTCTCATTAGCTATAACTAATTTGATGGTTAAAGAACGGAAGGTGTTCATTTTGACGCAGACAACACCCTTTTTGAGGAGAAAATTGAGCAAGCGAACGATAGTAATTTCACAAGACACCGCGTAATTGTACTCGCGTTAATTGTCCGCCGATATACACACGTGATTACACTCACGACGATATAGACATACTTTTACTTGTGGACTCGCCTTGCTTTTGTCGGCGTCAATATATACACATATGTGTGTATAATGTACATCATATATCACGTATAATGCATATATTCACATATTTCAATGTATTGTTCATTACACAAATATTGGGAACGGATACAATACAGGTAAACACCACTACAAAAGTTTCAAGTCGCAAACAGAGCGGAACTTTGCTGGCGGGCTGTTTTGTATCGCAACGTCCTTCCACATCGTGTAACTCAAGATTCGTGTAATCCACTCCCAACCGAGATTCCAACTCAAATTTATACACTTTATTTTAAATTTTTACCATATTTTCGTAATTTACTGCTATTTTTTATATACCTTTTTAGAATCTTATTATTCCTGAATCTTCTAAATTCCCTTTATTGTCATCTAGACTTTTTCTGTGTCTTTAAGAATTTTTAGAATCTTCCACAATCTTCTAAAAATCTAAAAACGCTTCATAGAATTTTCTGGCAATTTCCTTAATTTTTTCGAACCTTCTAGAATATTTTATTAATTATAATTTTAGTTTTTTGAGCAAGGTTTTAATATTATAGAAAGATCTTAATTTTTGTTTCTCCACTGCTTAAATTATTTTATAGATTTTTTAGATTTAGATTTGTTTAGATTTTTCGCGTTTTCAAAAATAAAATAAAAATAATTTCAACAGTAAAGAAACAAAAATTAAGATATTTCTATAATAGAATATTTTATTCTCTTCCAGAATTCCAAATACTCCCAGACTTTAAAAAATTTTTCTAATATCCAAATTCTTCTAAATTCCTCCAGAATTTTCTAAGTCCTTCTACAACTTTTCAGGATATTCCAGATTCCAGAATCTTTTGAAAATTTTCGCACCTTCTCGAATCTTCCAAAAAACTTGTTACTCTTCCAAATACTTCCAGTCGCATTGAGAATTTTCTACAATTCCCAAAAATCCTCTAGTTTCTTCCAGAATTTTCTATAAACCTCTAGAATTTTCTAGAACCTTCTAGGCTCTTCTGCATTCTTTTAAATTCATCCACAGATGTCCACACTCTTCGAGAGCCTTGTAAAATCTTCTAGAATCTTCAAAACATTCCCTAAAATGTTCTAGAATTCTTCAAAATATTCTAGATTCTAGACTGTTTCAGAATTTTGGATTCTCCCATTGCCTCATAGAATTTTTTTGGCTCTTCCGGAATCCTTCACTCTTTCTAGGCTCTTCCAGAATCCTTCACACTTTCTGGGCTCTTCCAGAATCCTTCACACTTTCTAGGCTCTTCCAGAAATGTTTAGACTCTTGTGGAATCTTCTAAAATTCTCTAGACTCTTTCAGAACCTTCTAGATTTTCCAGAATATTTTATAATCTTCCAAAAACTTTCATCTTCTTCCAGTCATGCAAAATTTTTCAGAATCCTCCAGAATCTTCCAGTCTTATAAAATTTTCCACAATGTTATAAAATGTCCCAGAAACTTCTGGAACCTTCTTGACTCTTTGAAAATTCTCCACAGGATTCTGATCTTCTAAGATCTTCTAGAATCATAAAAATTTACATATATTTAAGTAATTAATTTTTTTTTTTTTGTTTCGTATACATATGGGACAAAGTTCTAATTATTTTTCGTCGTCTCGTCCTCTAGTCTAGATCATAATATAGTAGTGCTAATCCTCAAGGTAAGTTCGTTTGATCGGTTAATTCTCTTGTGTTAGAAAAAGTAGGAACGTAGAAAACGTAGAAAACGTAGGAACGTAGAAAAGTAGAAAGTATTAATAAAATAATAGAACCCAAACCAAAATAGGCCGAAATACTAAATATTTTTTAAAAAACGAAAAAATAAAAACCCAAACCTTATTTTTCTTTTGAGTTTGCTCCCCAATTTTAAATAATAAAATCTTATGGTCTTATATACCTTTTTTGGTCCAAATTATTATCTATTGAAAATGTAGAATACTAAATACTACTGAAAAGATAACATTAGTATCCTTATTTTATACAATGATTTTATTCAATGTATTATTGAATTTAAACAGGATTATAAATCGCGGACAATAATTGTCGAGTTAAAATTGTTCTAGGTGACTTTGCACAGAAGATTGGAGATTTGATATCATAAATAATCGTAGAGTAGACTATAATAAGTGTCTTGTGAAATGATAATATCAGTCCACCATAGTAATTATTATCATTGCCCATGTAGGAAGTTTAAAATTTTTAGTGCAAATAAGATTGAATTAAATTCGATGAAACGGCTGATTACCTCGAACAAAGAAACAGTGGACAGGTTGGAGGCTTATATCGAGAATTAAATCGATTAGTAAAATCCCGGCTACCGGTTTTATGGTTATTTTTCTTTCGCAGCTTACGTTGATATTACGCAATGACCGGTTACGATTTCTCGTTCCCTTGAGTTCGATATCGATCTCTTACCGAAATGGGCTCTATCTAAAGCCAGAATCGGACAATGACCGCTGAACTTTAAAGAATTTCCTCAATAAAAATTTCAATAAAATTGTTTAATTTTTTCTTTACTTCTATTAAAAATCATTGAAGGTCCTTCTTTTATAGGAAATCAAGTTTGATTAATAAAAAACCGAACTATTAAATTCAAACTACGGTTGTAAATCTTTTAGAAGCTTTCTTGAAGAAATTTCTTGTGATTATGGTAGTTGGGCGAGTAATTATATTTATAGCAACGACTATATGAGACTAGTTTGAATTATTATACTCTCACGGTTTATACGAGAGGTCCATTTTTTAGAGCCGCCGGAAGAGGAGTGGAGAATCAACGGAAGCTTCCCGTTAGACGCTCAACACGTGATTCATGTAGATGGGAGATTCTTGAAATCGAGTAAATAATATAAGTACACGCACTTCGTATACTTTCGCCAGATTACAGAGATTCGAAAACCATCGGAAAACAATAAACTGGAGAACTGGCAAGAAAAGACATCCCTGCACTTCCTGGTGCAGGAAAAACTTGGGTTTTCCTGGTCTTGCAAACTGATTCGAGGAAAAGTCAGAAAAATATTCTACAATAAACCTTTAGTCTAAGGTACATATTATTCTATCGTAAAATATCGTTCTGGGATAAAAATTTATTTTGCAATAAAAACATTTCTCTGAGAGAAAAATATTTATTTAGACAGTATGCAAGTAAAGTTATGAAAGTTGTCAAAAAGTAAATTAATCTAGACTTTTGTAATAAGAAAATATTTAAAAAGGAATTTTAAGATTGTTTGAAGCAATGCTGAAGCTTAAAGAATAGAGAATCTCTACTGAATTCCTAGACGTCCTTGCGGTAATGGTATATGATCTTCCTACGCTTTTCCTATTCATCTCAAATGTCAGAGAGAAAGGCCAGGCTGGACGATTCGTCCACAAGTCAAATAACAGGTTTTAGATGCCAATCCACCCGCGCTATTCGTCATTCTCTCTTCACTTCTTTGAGAAAGGAAGGAGGGAGAAATCCCAATCCTTCTTCTCTGATTTGCCACCACTGTAGATGAAATTCATTCTTGCGTTTCAAGGCTCGTATTATTTACGGTCCAGATCACCATCGGAAGCAATTGATACCATTGGCCACGGACAATAACCTCAATCGATTTCTCGTTTTGATTTGAAACCACTCACTACTCCAGTAAGTGCACCGGTTTCAAGGGTTGCATGGTGTAATTTCTACAGTCTACTACACGAAATATTTATCGTACTTGAAGAATTTTATTTGAAATATTTATCTTATTTGAAAAAGTTCACTTCAAAGTCTGATTTCTTTGGAGTAAGGTTCTCTTTTTGGATAATTTGGATAATTAAAAAAAGCTTCTCTTTTTGGATAATTTGGATAATCAAAAAAAGCTTCTCTTTTTGGATAATTTCAAACTTAAATGCTTTGTAATGTTTATGCTTACACGGATGAATTTAAAGGATGACTTAACAGTTTGAAAATTTGAACGGTTTTTTCATGGTTCTGAATTTTAATTCGTTCAAGTTTGGATTGATTATACAAATTTTGACGGTTTCAATTTTGATTGGTTTCCCATTTGGAGGCTTTCATCATTCATTGGTTTCAAAGGCTATTGCTTCATTTTTTATTTTATTTTGAATGGTTTCATAGTTGTGTGACTTGGATACATTCAATTTGGAAGTTTTCAATTTTGGACCATCTCTTTAGAATTTTTAAGTTTTCAACCTTTTTAAAAATGTTTGAAGGTTTCCAATGTTTTTTCCAAAGTTAAATTCTTCCATTTATTTTACTAATTTTACTACTAAATTTATTTTACTTCGAAGACTTGCAAAAATAGTTTCAATTTTAGATATATTTAAAATTCTGCATGGTTTCAATATCTAATGTTTTTATACACTGCTCTACCGCTTTATTTGCCCTCGGTATACGAGTTCTAGGAATTCTCGCCGATGGCGAGGGGTCCAAAGGGACGAGAAAGCTGAGCTGGGAGCTCAGCGGAGTACGCAAGTATTGTAGCCACAAAGCGGGCAGTACCCTAAGCGGATAATTTCGTCAGTTCGCTTCAGTTCGTTTTCAGTGTTTTGGTTATGGGTTATATATAATAATTAATAAATAATAACTAAATAAAACTTAAAATGAAAGTAAATGTTAAATTAAACTTGTATTTAAAAAATATTTTTCACTCGTGACAAAAATGAAACAGAAACAGTTCATACGGTCCTGACTTGTTTACGTTGAGAGACCTTCAATTTTATTCGAAGGCCGTTCAGAGCATCCCCGAAACCCGCACTAAACCGGGGGACCAGTGTAGTTACAATTGATATCATTTCAGAGTTCTTGCTGTCGCGGGTTCGAATCCCAATGATTGGAGAAGCGAATTTTGGAAAATTTTTATTCTCTTCCGTGATTGTTTGTTTGTCTTTTAAAATTTAATTTGATATGGCACAAAAATTATTTATCTTCACATGATTACTGCTTTAACTTCAGCGGTTTTCCAATTTTTTTATGGTTTGCAATTATTGAATAATGATTTCCAATTTGGTATTTTTCACTTCTTATCATTTTAAAGTTTTTTTTATGGTTTTCAATTGGTTAATCCGATTTTTAGTTGGAAAGTCCTCTAAATTCAGCGCCTTTAAAATTATTAGTTTTTTAAATGTGAATCTTTTTTTATTTCGAACTCTTTCAAATTTGTTTTCAGTATTTGATACTTCCGTTTTGATTTTGAATTTTTTAAAATTTGGATGATTTTCAATCAATCCTTTAACCTTAATCTTGAATGATTTCAAATTGAAATTTTCTAAATCTTCTTTAGTTTCAATCCTTCTTCAGGTGAATTCCAATTGTAAAACTTTCAACTTAAAATCACAAATAATGAAGTAAATGAGTGAAATTTTGAATAGCTAGGTATATTTGACGTGATATTTCTATTTGGGATATTAAAAAATAAGTATTTAAGTTAAATTATTATATTTGTAGTTCCACTTCAAATAGTATCCTAACTTTAATATTTTTCTAAAATCCCAAGTTAAAATTTATATACAAATATTTGAAGTCACCACACAATCATCTCACACTTTCGGTGAATTAGGTCGTGCTTTAGTGTTTGTAATATGGGTTAATTCGTACTTTTACGCTAAGTTTCATGTTTCTCATAGTGAAACCATCATTAACGCACGTTAATCGTGTAATTATTCGCAGGATAGTAGAGTACCGCATATCATTAAAGCATCCTATTCTCCCTAACTTGTGGCGATAAAGTCATCAACTCCCTCGTTATCGTTGCTCCTTGGCATCTCGAACGCGTTGTGAATTTTCCAAGTGCTTTGATCATGCCGCTCACTTATATCTAAATATTGAGTTTAACCTTCTTCTCTCAAATGAAAATAATCTAGGCTTCTTTAAAAAGAAAGAGGTTTAAGTACTTTTTTATTATTTGGAAAGAAAGCTCTCATTTTGTTGTGCAATATACCTGCTTTCCTGCAATTAATTGCAAGTAGGTTAAGTGATAGTTAAAATAAAGTTCAAAGAAATGAAACCATACTGATTCACTTCCTAGATTCCTTATTTAATAACTCATAAATTTTAATATTTTTAACACTATAATATTTATTATTATATTTATTAATCTTCCGCTTCTCTTCTCACTTTCACATCGATTCATAAATGTCTACGTTTTTATGGTGTCTTTTCAAAAACCGGAAAATATTGCCCATGCAAATCTATGAGGTTTAATGCAACTACATGTCGCGCATTAACCATTACATGCTTTCATTAGGTAACATCGTGTGCAACTGGGCGCTGTATAATCTACAAATTTTTTTCTCTCAATATGTCGTCAAAGTATACTTATAAGGTGATCTTACACAATTCATTGCTGCCTTTATAAGGACGATTAATTCATTTTGCAATCGCGGATTATCTAAATTCCGTGGGTGGTTGTGATAAGTTAGGTAAGAATTCGAAGTGCCTTCGATATTTCACGCGGTCGAAGGAAATCACAAGTAAACTTTATGCGTGTACCATTACTTTCACTTTGCACGTTTGTACGCCACCTTTCCAGTCAATGAAACGCGTGTGGACAAAATAATTACCATGAAATTCTCAATGAAAAGGTTGCAAGGCATGATTGTGGATTGAGTGTGCAAATAGTTCAGAGAGGAAAGAGTTAATTAGCTAAATAAGAGATACTAATTACTAATTGTAAGTTAGAAATTTACTTCCTTTTTGAAAATGTGTATTTGTAATATAATTTAGATCTAATGTAATATTGATGCTTTATTTCGAAGGTAGGTTTTTTAAAAATGTAAAATGTATTTTTGAAGGAGGGAAGATTGGAGGTTATTGAACTTTGATGTTTTCTGATTTAAATGCTGTGCAGACACGTTCCTGCCCTCGACTTACATACTCGTATTTCGGTCTAGGGTAATGCCCGGATATTATGGACACGTGCTCACCACATGGCTGACAATTTTTCTCAAAGAGAAGCCGGACCTTGCACACGTGTTCCTTGCTCTCCGTGTGATATTCCAACAAAGGTTCTTAAATAAAAAAAAGAGTACTACTTCCTTGATGCATTAATGCAGTTCACTGAACTCAAATCCCGGAACAAACACAATATCAAGATTTAGTCACTTCTATCAAACAGCACAACCTTCAGCAAATAATTTCTGATGACTCCTAATTTTATTAATAAATTCTGACACTAAAGAAAATAATTTCGTTTTAATTGAAATCTGTTTCTAATATAAAAAGGTAGTGAGGGATGTAGCAGAAGAATATAACTGCATCTTAGGGATTGTAGCAGAAGATATCTTGTATTGTATATCTTATTGTATTTTAGATACAATAAATCTATACTTGGGTATTTGTCCTCTTTTCGAATGTTGGCCATGGAAAAATTAGTTTAGAGTCTACAATTTTCATCCGATTTGAACATTTCTTAAATATGAAAGTTAATTCCGATCTATGCGGCAAAAAAATGTTGGAATCATATAAATAATGTAGGCTTTAGACTAATTTGTCCAGAGGTACATTTGTGCTCCACTTTGCGTTAACTCTCGAAAAACTATTCAATGGACCACTCAAAGATTAAACTTAAATATATATCCACCCTAACATCAAAGCACCATTTATCTTCTATTTTCAGATCCTGACGTAATAGCCAAACTCTAAAATTGTTACTTTATCCAGCAGAAAATATACAACGTTACTCTCTCTCTCTCTCTCTCTCTCTCTCTCTCTCTCTCTCTCTCTCTCGTAATTCGAGTTTGAAAGCAATTATTCTTATCATCCTTCTTAAATTCAGAAAGACATAAAGTGATTCAAAACACCTATTAGGCACAGAATAAAAAATGGCAAGCTCAGGGTTTATGAACCTGTTCACTATGGAAAGATAGTGATTACATTCAATCGAAAAGTAAAGATAAGAAGTGCGAATGTGACGACTGTTATCTCAGTCATGTGGAATCCATTATACTTTGTATGGGTTGATTTACATGTTAGGCGTTCAAACAAGGTGTTTTGAGTGGTCAGGCGAGAATTCTTTAATCTTCACGATGTATTCAATTCCCGATATCAAATTTTCAAGGTGTCATTTGGACGATGTATTTATTTTCTTCCGTTGAATTTTTATTAACGATCGATTACACCCAATAACACTGGTTTAGCAGTTTCACTTGACTTTTATAGCGTTATCTAATTAGGATCACGGCCAAAAAAATACTAGCCTCTATCGATCTGTCGATCAGTGTCCAACGCCGTTAGAAACATTGCCGGCCTATTCTCTATATACTCAACCTACTTACACAGCAGGGAAATCACCTGCGATATGAGAGTTTCTCTCGGGACAAGTGCAAGTAAATTATATTCAGTTTCCAGGAACGTCGCATCGGAATCTTACATTTTTTACTCAAGAAAAACCGGAGACTTCGATTGAGAAAGGTCAAATTTGATTTCTCTTACTGAATTTTCATTTACAGAATTTTGCAAGAAGTTATTTGTGCATGAAATTTGATGTAGTGATGTGTATTCAAATGTGATTTTTGTAGCTTTTAAATTTAGATGTTTTCACGCGTGGTTTCAAATTTAGATATTTTTTCCAATAGAAAACTCAATTTTATGCGGTCTAAAATATTCTTGTAAGGATAGTAACTTGGAGACAGTGTGGCTCAAATGATAAAGTGCTTGGATTGATTTCCAACACTTGAGAGCCATTCTCGTAGGTTCGAATCCCAACGAGAGGAAGCGATTGTAGAATATTTCGCTTCTTTTCGATGGATTTTAATGAAAATCCTAAATTCTGAAACTAGTTCATATGTAAATCGTTAGCAACACTAGTATACCAACACAAACACTAGTATGTTTGTCAAATTGAATTTTCAATGTAAATTGATACTTTTTTATCCACGTTTAGAACATTGAATTTTTCGAAATTATGTTTAATTCAAGAAGAAATTTAAGCAACCTAAATTACTTCGAATGTAGAAATCGAAGCAACCTAAATTACTTCGAATGTAGAAATCTAAGCAACCTAAATCACTTCGAATGTAGAACTTCTTGAAACTGAAATTATTTATGTAGTTTTGAAATGAAATCCATCTGAAATAAAGATCGAATTTCTAAAATTCGATTCGATCAAAAATTCGATCCTTGTTTTAGATGTTTAGTTTCGAGAAATCTTACATTCGAAGAGAGCTTAGAAGCTTTTCTTGAATTAAATTCATTTTCGAAAAATTCAATGTTCTAAGCCAAAAAGGTACCAATTTGTATTGAAAATTCGATCTAAGAAATGCACACCTCTAGATAACATAACATATGTATGTTTCTAATTTAAATTGTTTTTTATATTTTTGATTAAACTTAGAGTGAGTTTTAAGTAGGAAATCCTTTTAAAAAATATAATCCTTCGATAAATGAATTAAAGGCCAAAAAGGTATCAATTTGCATTGAAAATTCGATCTAAGAAATGCACACCTCTGGTTAACATATGTATGTTTCTAATTCAAATTGTTTTTTTATATTTTTTATTAAACTTAGAGTGAATTTTAAGTAGGTAATACTTTTAAAAAATATAATCCTTCGATAAATGAATTAAAGGCCAAAAATGCCAGAAAGGTAACAATTTGCATTGAAAATTCGATCTAAGAAATGCACACCTCTAGTTAACATATGTATGTTTCTAATTTAAATTTTTTTTTTATATTTTTATTAAACTTAAAGTGAATTTTAAGTAGGAAATCCTTTTAAAAAATATAATCCTTCGATAAATTATTTAAATTGCAAAAGAAAAAAATTTACAAAAGCTTTAATATTTAAAAATTCTAATCCTTTGATAAATGAATTAAATGGTAGAAGAAAAAATTTATCAAAATTTTCATATTTAAAAATACTTGAAAACAAAATTTTTGCAAAATGTTAGTTATTTCAATAGAAACCGGGCCGAAAAATTGAAAATTCGTAAAAGCTACGAATAAAGTAAATTATCTTTTTATTTTCTGCAACATGCAGAACAAATTTTAATTTTAATTTTCTCTACGGAGTTCATATTGTTTTTTGAAAAATTTCCAATTCAAGAGAATTCGGAATTCTCTTAATTTTGTCTTGGCTCGTTTGCCTATGATACTTGCTTCCGGCTCGTTCACAACTTCACAACCTTCATTGTTCACAATTTCACAACCTTCATCAAATGTCCGCCTTTTTGCACTTGTATCACAACATACTATTTTATAACACATGCATGGTTTCAGCCCTTTTTTGCCTATTAAGCGGGGCTAAACCTCTACTTTTCACTTTCTAGGGAGTAAAAAGTGACGTCATAGATAAATAATGAAAAATTATACATCTCTGAGCTTGCATTTTGCGATAATCAGCACCCTCACCGTAAAAACTCTTACGGAAATTTTTCCGTGACAGTAAGCTATTGTTACGGAAATTTCTGTAACAATAGGTTTCAAAATAAAGTGTGGGCAGAAATCATGCATTTATTATAAAAAATATCGTATGTGCCATGGGGGAGAGGGACTTTATCGACTCGTGTATGTTTTCAATACTCGTCTCCGGCTCGAGTGTGCTCGCCTTCGATTCGTACGGAAAACATACACTCTTTGAAAAAGTCCCTCTTCTTCTCTTTGGTGCATAATATACTATAAGTATTTTGAATCAAAATGTAATATTCAGTCATTGAGCAACTAAGGTTTTTCCCATATTTTCATATAGATAACCTATTATTGAAACACCGAAACACATACATCATGAATAACTTCATTTCCTCTAGTTGAAAAAAAGGAACAGCAATTAATGTTAATGTATATCGATTTGCTATAATTATTACTATTTCAAAAAAATAAATAAACAGGTTCGACGGGGAGGAAACTCTTAATTAGATTCGTTCGACGAGTTTTCGCTCTGAAAATATCTCAAACTCTAAACAGAATATAGATTCTTGCTATGAATAGTAAATGTTGATTCGACTCACTCCTGTTTAAATAACCAGTTCGTTTATCACCCACAGTTAACCAATTGAGAATATATTAGTTATGAAATAATAATTGAGAAATCAAGCCACTGAATTTGGATATTACTCTTTTATAAAAAACATTTTTTGAAATAATAAAAAAAACAGTAAACTGAATTATTAAAATAAAACAATCATGTGCCTTGATAAATTTGGTAATAAATTAGCAATATAAGAAATAAACTAATCAAGAAATTCGTGAATGATTTGAAAAACAGGGCTTAAAAATTTCAATAAAATTTTATGATTTTGAAGGTAAAAATAAGGAATAAATTTAAAAACACAATTCGATTCACCTTTTTGCTACAGTTCTCGAAGGTGGTCGATATAAAGCAAGTCGCGTGGCTTTTTTAAGGAACATTCAATGTGTATGTGCAGAAGGAATTTTGATTTTTTCTGTGCATTGCTCATAATTTACGTTTTGTTGCCTTGTCGGCGTTTTATAACCACAAACGTATAAATGAGACAACTGGTGGCGCCCCGCCGTGTCAACGCGTTTGTCCAGGGTTGCCGCTGTAAAAACAACGTATGTATTTTAATGATTGCATGTGTGACTCTACTTAATGTCTCTAAAAAGGCAAAAGAAACGAAATTCACCTCCCAATTCGCGACCTTGTTATTAGAATTTCATTACGACTTTCACACTTCAAATCATTTCATCAGACTTGATCAACTTCAGTGTCGTCAACCGGGGTAATTATAAATCAAACTTTAAGTTTTAATAATTTGAAGGAAAAATACTTTATTAATTGAACTTGCAATATATTTTCAAAAGGCTTTCTACAATAATTATATATGATACAACAAAAGTTTAAACGCATTTTCTGATTTTTGGTGGGTCGCGAACCGAAAAAGGCACTTTTTTATCCCATACAGTAGGAACAGGCACTTTTTTATTTAAATTATAATTCAATTTACAATTTTTTTAAATAAGAATAATTATTAATAACTTTCTTAGGAATTATCTCATATTGCTGATCTAATTATTACAGGATGGCCGCTGGATCGACATTTTTTATGACTAAGAAATAATAAGGAATTTTTTTGACCGGGAATTTTTCCAGTTAAAAAAAAAATGTTCTTAATGATAAAAAAAATGGTTATAGTGAGTATAAGTTATGTTCATATGGAGTCTTTTGTGAAGTATTTAAAAAAAGAACTCTCATTCTGGATAAAAATTCTCATCTGAAGATTTTTTAAAAATATTTTTTCAATTTACGTAATACAAGTTTTAATGTAAATAAAATATGTAACAAAATCCATTTTTGTTTAAAGAATTTTCTAAAATCGATTAAGGAAATAAGAAAAGTCATTGTATTAACTTTTATTCATCTGAAACAATTTTTTTAATGACCGGGAAAAATTTTCAATGAACCGAAATTTTTGCCAGCAATTTCAGTGGCCACCCTGTAATGAATAATTATCATTTTTATGAATAATTATTACAAAATAGTGCTGGAATTATTTTGCACAATTAATTATTTTGAACTTAATTAACACTGAGAAAAATAGATAGTGAAAAGGAGGGGAAGTTAATATCTGGATATTGAACTATGGGATTGCTTTCTAAGATATTATGGTGTAATATCTAGATATTATGATTTAATATATGAGATATTATAAAATAATATCTAATTATAATATAATATCTATGAGATATAATATAATATCTATGAGATATAATATAATATCTATGAGATATAATATAATATCTAAATATTACGTCCTAATATCTTAGATAGCTGTCCCATATTTCAGATATTATCTTCCCCTCCTTTTCACTATCTATTTTTCTCAGTGAAAAGGTTGATTTTTTTTATTATTTACAAAAGCGAGAAGGCCTTGCAAAATTGTCATTGTTTTTCGCTTCATCTGTTTATTTAAACAAATTTTGAAGATTTTTAGCGAAAATCTGCTGTAAATGCTTATTTTATATGCGCATAACATATTTATTTTTTTCCAAAACACCTTTTTCTCTAGTTCTTTAAAAGAAACAGTGGAAAATTGCTGTTAATTAATTGTGCATTCCACCACGAATTCAGCGAAATTTAATTTAATTGGTTCACATTTTGCTTCAAGCGTGACGAGAAAGTCAAGTGTTTCGATTTCCTCTTTGATCTGCCCCTATTTGTTTCCCCTTTCTTGTAATCACCTCCTTTTTGCTATTTTTAAATTTTTTTACTTTCTTTTTTTTTCGTTTTAATTTTCTCATCTTCTCTTTTGTAATTGGCACAGTTCACGACTGGTAATTAGGACTATCCGCAACGAATCGAGTTGAGTACATTCCCCATTCAATTGACAAAATGGTTCGATTAATCTTCATTTACCGGGACAGCGCGATTGTCTTCGCGCGATTGCAAGATCACGACGGATTTCGTGCTAACTGTTAATTAATTATTTGACGCGAACCCCCATACTCGAACACGTGCTTTCACGTGTGCGGATAAGTATCAGATTCCTGGGGCAGGAAGTTTGCTGTACGATCCTTATTTTGAACTTTTTCTTCCGCATTGCTAGAAATTCAGTTATAAAGGATCAAAAAAATGAGATAAACATAAATTATTTTATTAACTTCATTTAACTGTCTAAATTTCATGAATATAATTAATTTATATTAAAGCATATTAAAGCACAGTAAAAAAAATACACCTTAAAATGGTTTGGATTAAATTTAGTAAAATTTGTCTGAATTTAAGACTCAATTTTGAAATTCAGATAACGTGGTATTAAATTTAGACCAATATTGCTTAAATTAGGACAAATTTTACTGAATTTAATCCAAACCATTTTAAGGTGTAACAATTTTGAGTATTCTTTTTCACTGTGAGTCTTTTTGTTTTTTTTTTTATCCATTCTCAGTTTGACTTTTTTAATAACGTTTTTTTTTCCTTTTCTGTTTCAGGTGAGTCTGAAAATTGCAAAGATGATCATTTACATGTGACAAATAAATTTGTAAGTTATGAGATTTTTTTTAGTGTCGCAAGATGATATTTCTGAAGACAAATGTAAGGAAAAAGTGCAAGAAAGAAATTTGTATTTTCTGTTACAACTTTATGCAAACAAATCATCCTTAACCAATTAAAAAATCATTATGACTTCATACAAATCATCTTTTCTCAATAAGTAAATTTTCATGTTTCCAAAAGTTGGCAGTTTTTCATAAATCGTCATAATTTTTCTCTAAAATTATAGTACATGAAATATGTTAGAAATAAGCTGCATAACGTTTAACACATAAATGGTCAGCAGTACAAATCATAGAAATTCGTAGGTGTGTGTTGCGTATTACGTAAATCAATGCACGTAAGACGAAGCACTCTCATGTCTCTCGAGGCTACAAGGATCTAGATATATCGAGGACATGTACGGAAGGGGCAATACATTAATACCCACGTGTCCTGCAAAAATGCATTAAACGTATAGATGGATCTTCTGACTGATCGGCTTTGCTCGATAGGATCGCAGAAAGAGATTCTTTACTGAAATGTTCATGTCAACATTTAAAACCAAATTAACTCTTATATACAGCAAGAAAACAAAAAGTAAAAAAAAACAAGTCTTATTAATTAATCATACTTTCCATCGCTTTACAGATTGTGTGTGTATATATATATATATGTATGTATGTATGTATGTATGTGTATA
>JBAGKK010100861.1:0-26042 GCA_037177015.1 Euceroptres primus
TATATATATATATGTATGTATATGTATATGTATATACTTTCATGTAAAAGTAAATTTAATATATTCGAAATAGTAATACCAGAGAAATCCACGGTTAAGTATGCCAAAATTTGGTAATTTTTTAAAATCTATTTTAAACCCTTTTTTAATATTGAAAACAATATTTAAATAAAAAAATATTGGTATCTCGTGAAAATATCATTCTTGAGTCGCAATATTTTTTTTAAATCATTAAATCATTGACTTAAATAAAGAAAATTTTATTATGTGGTGCATGCGCCATTTTCATCCTACTCATCAACATTTAAAAACGATTTTTGTGAAAAGAACAAGATATCAGTTCATGGGAATATATGAAATATGGAAATAAATGAGAAAATTTAATCCTTATAACGCCCAGGAACAATATACGTCGTTAAAATTTTTTTTTGAAAATAGATCGCAATGGATATTAGACGATGTATTCTGGAATGACCCACCTCTAAAAGTTTTATGAAGATGAGATATTTAGTTTTTTTACTTACAACTATCTTGCAAAGTAGTAAACAAGATTTAGACTATGTAAACAACTAGTCAATTAGATTAATAAAGTCTATTTTATAATGTAATCAATAAAAATTTCCAATTCTGATTATTTTGAAATAGTAGTCTTGCTTTAATCTTTTAAAGCAAGGCAAAAGTTGGGACAAGAAGTGTGTTTTATCAGAAGTATTCGTTTTCTAAGTTACTCTCTTACTTTTAATCAGTCAAATTTCACTAATTTCTCAGTTACTCAATTCTAATTATGACAATTAGTAAAATTTCACTCAAAAATCAGCGGAAAATCACTGAAATTTGAGTGATTCAAAGTAAGAGCGCAATGAACAATTTTTTGATTTCTTGAATTAGCTAACGAAGATCAGTTCACAAGTTTTTGATAAATACAATTTAGATAATGGTTAAAAATTATAAAGACATTGATAATAAATAAAAATATTTGAGACTTTATAGAAAATATTGAAAAATCTTTAAACTAATTATCAATCGAAATATCGTTTTATAATTTGTATTTGAAAACTTTAACAAAAACACTATCTACCTTGTTTCTAATTCTAGCAGGGATGGGTAAGTTACTTTTTAAAAAGGAACTAATTACCGTTACCGTTACATCACAAAAAAGTAACTAGAGAGGTAACTATCTGATATTTGATAGTTATCTGATAGATATCTGATATCGTTACTGTTTCAAAATAATACTTTTTCTCAGTTACTTTTGCAAAAAAAGTAACTACCGTTACTTTTTTCGTTACTTTTACATTTTAGAAATATGAGGAATATATACTAAGGAAAATCATAATCAACGCTTATTTCTACATATATATTTCTTGTTTATTTTTAACGTTAGTAATTGTTCGAAAGTTTCGACGTTCAATCTGCCCCTTTTCGAACTCAGTATAATTCCTAGGGTGCCCATTTAAATATTACTTTTTTTTTCAAAGGCCTTACCTCCTAAAACTAAACACTTTAAGAAAACAATGAACCACTATTTTTTGTTTTTTAAAAATGATTTTTCTTACCTCCGCAAGGAACTTAAAGTTATAAATACGGTAAAAAATTTTTCTCTTAAAATGAAAAAACAGGCGGTAATTTTTTTGGTTTAAAGAAAACTATTAGACGATAAGACCTGAGAAATATTTTAAAGTAGCGCTTATAGGGCACCAAAATAATCTAAATTTTGAAGAATGTTAGAATCTTATCCCCTAAGATTTTTCCTTATAAGAAAAAAATTACATCCCATTTTTTGTTTTTGACAAAAAACATATTTTAGAGGTCGCTCAAGGCGCATGAAGAGAAAAAAAACCACTTTTTCCCCATTTTCTCTAAAACTGTTGGTTTTAGCGAAAAAGATGTTTGTTTTTTACAGCGAACATTTTTTGTTTATACCTTTTTTGTCTCAGAACTATTTTAGAGGCAGCCAATAACTTAATCTGGAGAAATAGGCTTTTTTACAATTTTTATCTACAATTTTTGATGAAGGTGTGCCAATACATTACATGGATGTTGAATATACTTAAAATGAACAACTTTTGTTTCAAAAATTATATGTTAAAAATATATATTAAAATGTATTTAATTAGTGAAATCGATAGTTTTATAGTTTCTTTTACAAAATACGTATTATATAACAAACAAAAAATGTTCGTTGAGCAACCTCTAAAATATGTTTTCTGTCAAAGACAAAAATGTCAAAAATGTCAAATCAAAAACAAAATGTCAAAAAACAGTGGGATGTTATTTTATGTCCTTACTATTTTTTCTGGTTAGCCAGAATTAGTTAATAATTTATTCACTTGTTAGCAATTATATAACTGCAATTTTTTAAACATTTAATTCCCACAATACTCCATACTCTGTATTTTGTATCTATTTGAGGGTAATTGTTCTTTTTATATAAAAATAAAGTGATTTTGAGAATTCTTTTTCGTATACTGAAACTCGACATAGTTTGATTTCATATATAGTCAAAGATTTCAGCAAACTTTTTCCAGTATATTATGAAACGATATAATTTAGGACGAGAACATTGCTGCGGAATATTCCGTACAACTAGCATACAACACAAAGGGGTGACAGGTTATCCTTACGGATAATTCTGTAACAATAGCATCGGCCCATACTATGTTGTATATTAGTTGTACGGAATTTTCCGTAATACTAGACGCTGCCTATGATTTAAAAATATAATCAATTTTAATGGTCTAACAAGCTAAAGTGCAAATTGCTTTTTTCAATATTTATCAATCAATTTTAAGCAATCAATACGTTTTTATTTACTTTGACAATGAATTATGAAATGTTTGTTTCTCAAATAAGTTACTATTTATTTGTGAATGAAATTATTATTTTATAATTCATTATCAAAATAAATAAATATGTATTGATTTTAATTTTAAGTAATCAATACATTTTCATCTATTTTGACAATGAATTATGAAATGCTTGTTTCTCAAATAAATAATAACTATTTAATGATTTAATAAGATAAATAGCAAATTTCAAAGTACTTTATTCAATATTTATCAATCAAATTCAAGCAATCAAAATATTTTCATTTATCTTGACAATGAATTATGAAATGCTTGTTTCTCAAATAAACAGTTACTATTTATTTACCAGTTTTTATAAATTTTATAAATTATTTATAAATAATTACTATCTTTTGAGAAACAAGCATTTCATAATACATTATCAAAATAAATAAAAATATCTTGATTGCTTAAAATTGATTGATAAATGTTGGACTTAAAATTGTACTTTGAAAAGCACATCGAAATTTGCTATTTATCTCGTAAGACCATTATGAATGATTATATTTTAAAATTATATCGTTGCACAATTTAAAATAAGTTATAGAACGTTTAAAAATAATTTATAGAACGTAAAATTGTCAAACGTAAAAATATCAAAAAAGTATAATCAAATGATTATTAATATTTTAAATACATTTTAAAATTAATTATTCCAGGTGAACAATTTTTTTTCAGTCTCTGATAGAATCCATCAAAAACTAGTTCCGTACAACATCAAAAATTAAAAAATCAACTCTAAGAAAATGATTTCACCTCTATCTAACATTTTACCGTTATCTAAAATCAGGAAATCTGTCCTGAACTAAGAATATATTTTCAATTGTAAAACGTCTCTTCAGAAACGTGACACAATGAGGAGTATTTGAAAAGCTGAAAAACCAATCAGTTGAATGTTTGAATTGTGAGAAGAATGCTTCGATGTGAATTGCTTTGGACAGTTGGGATTTGGGAAGAATATTTTGAAACGTGAACTTTCGGGAGGTTAACCGGAAGTAAATTAGGATCCCTTTCATGCTCTGTGATTGTCGTCTGTCGTTGCCATAAGATTGGACTCTATCCAGGAATCATAAACGACATTGCTCTCGGGCCCTATACAGCATCAGCTTCAGACTCTCTTATACAACGATTTTGCCGATTCCTGCTTCCGTTTCTCCAACTTCATCGACAGTCAAACACATCGAAACTTCCGGTGGATCGATCCCACGATAATGTACTTTGGCCCAATTCACGAGGGCGCTATTTTTGCACGTCGTTGCATATCCGGTTAGCCATTCGTTTAATTCAACTCTAGCAATTTACATTTTTCTACTTAACGAGTTTATCGATCTTCCAGTGCAACATTCAAAAAGAAAATTCGAAACTAACTTACAAATCGAGAATTTTAAATTTAAAAATCAAGAATGAAAAGGAAATATTAAGTAATCTTGTCTTTGCCAATAATCTTGAGTAAATAATCTTTCTCAAATATAGTTTCCTTTATGCTTGTGTTATTTCATTTTATGTCATTGGAGATTATGATATTTGAACTGTTTGCAATTTTTCTTAGTTGAAAGTAGTATTGAGTAATCGCAAGAGTACTTTTTTCTGGTTTAATATTTATGTTTAATTAATCGTTGGACTTGAAAAAAAATTATGTTACGGTTATCGTAACTCTCGAAATTTTATGTCAAAAATTTCAAGTGCCTAACCAACTATACCACCTTCTGCAAAAACCCATTAAGCATCTCGAGGGTGAAACTGAGATAATTGAGATTCTGCAAGGCAGTGTTGAAACGTAAAATCGCTAAATTGTCGATATATTCTCTTCATAATGGTCGTAATATTTTTAACTGCATACAGCGTAACGTTGTTAAGATAAGGTAGTTTGATTTTAAGTATTCCATTTCAAAGAAACATAAAGCAAATAATGAAAGTCTATCCAAGAATCTCAATTTTTGCATAATACATAACATTATTGCACACCATCAATTGTCAATAACCATATTTTATATTTTTAATATTAATTGTTAACATCTGTTTTGTCAATAAATAAGATATAAAATAAGACTAAATAAAAGATTGTATTTTAAGATGTATGCTAAACATTAGTTCAAGATAATGGAATTTGATTCCATATTGTAATTTATTTATCAAATCACTGCCTATTTAAAATTTAAATATCCGTAAACGAAAGCAGCATCTGTTTTTAAGTGTAAATCTTCTTCACGTCGCTCTATACAGTGGCGTAATCACATTAGAGCAAATTGTTCTCATAGTGTAGATTTTAAGATCAAAACAAAATTCCGATTTATAGATTTTGAAAAACGTAATTTCAATTTTTAGAGCTGTAATTAAGAAACTTGTGCCCTAAATCAAATAGCAGGGTGTTCTCTTCAATTTTATTTAATGATTTGTTAAATATAATGCAACATTTCAAGTTAATATAGATCAATTAATAAATTTGATCAATTTTAAGTTTCAAACTATACAAATTTAGCGGATTTCAACTTTCAGTCTCGAACTATCGATATTTAACAATACAAGAGTGTTTGTGTTTAAACAGCTTCAAATTTGAAGTTTAATTAATTTGTGTACCAAACTCATGTAAACTGAACTTACGTAATTGAATTTGAAAGCTTTGAAATTTCGTTAACAGAATTAATTCTAAACATTTGTTTTTAGATACTGAAAATAATTAAATTAACCAGCTTTTAGTTGAACCAAGAAAATTGAGTCAAACAATAAAAATCCCCAAAAATTAAACTTACGATGGCATATTTAAAAATCATGTTATTCATGTTGGTCGAACCAGTCATTTTCTCAGTTATTATTTTTTTGTTGGAAAGATATCAAAGTAAAGAGGTACGATCAAATTAGTAACTATAAATTGGGATTCTTTGAACAAGATCAAAAACAAAAAGCTCAAAGTTTTTTATCAAAGAAGCGAAATAGATATAAAATATCCAAGTTCATGTCGTAGATTCTTTGTAGAGAAAGTGAAAATGCATAAATGAATACAATATCATTGCAGAATTTTTTACTTTCTTGATTATTCTTGACCAATTATATCGGTACGGCTGTCTTTTTAGTGTCCTATAATTTTTGTAAAATTACATTTAAATTTTTTCCCCATAATAGGGCGAAAGCTAATAAAATTCTGCGGCGAACAAACCCAAGTTGAAAGCAATATGTCAATACTATATAAAAAGATATTACCAAAAGCTTCAATTTTGGATGTTTTAAAAAAATCATGATAACTCCGAAAATAATAACCTTTTTTAAAAGATTAGAAGTCATTTCGGAAGGTAAATTTCCGACCTACTAATATATTTCTGCAATTTTTTCCCTAGGAGCTGCAAAAGGTCACAGTTAGTACAAAAAACCCTTAAGAATTGAACAATGTACAATTACTTAACAATAGTTACTTACATATTTACAATAATTACTTACATATTAGTAGGTTACGGAAATTCAACGGAAACTTAACTTTCGAAATAACTTTTCAACTTTTAAAAGTAATCATTATTTTCGTAGTTATCAATACTTTTTTAGAACATCTAAATTTGAAGTTTTTTGGCAATATCTGACAGAGTGCCTTTAACTTAAACTTGTCCGATGCAGAATTTTATTGGTTTTCGTTTTATTATTGGAGAAAAATTTTAATTTGATATTAAAAAAATTAAACCACTTAAACAACTGTTGAAAAAACAGCCGTACCGAAATTAATGGTAGTGTATAAATCAATAGCAATTTAAGATCATTCATACTAGTTTTAAGTCATTTTTTAGCTCATTATTTCGTTTCGCTTTTCAATCGATTAGCTAATCAACTAATGAACAACTTGGGACAACTATTGAACAGCTCGCAACTTGAAGATCATTCATGACATGATATTTACTTTTGAATATTTTATTTGATTACCACTAATTCAAAATCATCTGCAACAAAAACAGTCTCATACTGTAAAAAAGTATTGAATGAAGAAAATATTGTCTTAAATACAGACAAGCCAATACTTTCTTAAAATAAGTAAATTTTTCTTGTCTCAAGAAAATGTACTTGATAAAAGAAAATCAACTTCCTTTAATCAAGTACATTCTTATCTGAAGTAAATTTTTCTTGAGACAAGTAAATTATTCCTGAGGCAAGAAAAATTGACTTCAGTTAAGGGGACTAGGAAGGTTTCAACGGTCAAAAATAGAGAAAACTTCATCCGCGTATTGCCGGGATATGAATAAATCTACGTGGCTGTTCTTTTCAACATGATCTACTACATTACTATAGATTGAAAAAATGTATTGACCAGCTAAAAATTGTTTTAAAAAAGACAGTTATTAATAATTATGTTAAGTCTCATTTTTCTTGCACGGCCTTCTGTTGTGCATGATTACCGGTGAACTAATCAAGATTTTTCGAAAATTCTTTTTTAGGTTTCTTCAGGGAAAGTTGCCCACATAGAGTAAACTTGACAAATTGAAAATCGAATGAAAATTGACAAAATGGTGGCCAAAAAACAAAAAATGATGAAAAATTCGAGTTATATTTTATTATAAAATTTAAACAAATAGACTTAACAATTGTTTTTCAGGTTTACTCTATGCGTACACTTTTCCTGAAGCCTAAAAAAATTTTTGAATAAACTTGATTGGAGGAAATCATGCACAATAGAAAGTCGTACAAGAAAAATGCGACTTAATATAATTATTAATAACTTTCTTTCTTTAAACAATTTTGAACTGGTCAATACATTTTTTCAATCTATAATAATGTAGTAAATGATATTGAAAGGAACAGCCACATAGATTTATTCATATTCCGGCAATCCACGCATGAAGTTTTCTTTATTTTCGACCGTTGAGACTTCAAATTGTGATTTTACATCATAATAACTTACGAGCGCATTTTTTCCTGCTTAATAGCTTCAGTTTGGGTCACTTATATACCATCTGGTTTTGTGACAAGAATTTTGGACCGGAACCCGGGCATATTTTTTGAGAAAGATGCGAAAAATCACATATGCGTGAATTGTTGCTTTCCTATGGATTTTAGCGAAAAAAGGTAGAGAGAGGAAAGGAAGTAGATAAAATTCTGAGAAATTTGGAAAAAAAATGTCCAAAATCAAAATATGTCCAAAATATAATACACTGAATGAATAATAATGATCAGTTACATATTTCCTATAAATAAAGTAATAATTATTTAAATAAAGAAGTTTTGTTACAAAATAATTTTTCACTTTTTGCACATTTTTCATTCTTTTTTCGCAGAAATTAAATCAAATAAATTTTATTAAAAAATAACTTTTCACTTTTTCAGCACTTACGGCTACTTTTATCAAATTTACAAAAAGCTTAGTTCTATTAGATGGCACTTCAAAAAAAAAAAAGATTGATCAGTTTGGTCAAAAACTCGCCGAGGTAGAGGGGGTGAAATTTTTGTACTTTGCGCATGGAGCCTCTATTTCGGATATAAATACCTTTTTATGTATGGCACATAAAAAATTTTAACCCAAACGTTCTCGATAGATTTTTTCCAAATCTTTCGAATGAAATAAAAAAAAATTAGCCATCATTTTTGAATATCAAAAATATTTTGCATTTTTTTTTTGTTTAACCTTTTTTTTAACTAACAATAAAACTTGATATGCTTAGGTGCTTTAATATCCTTGAGTAGCAAAATGTTATTTTTTGTTGTTTTTGAAAAATTGAATTTTAAATAACCTGGTAAATTCAAAAAATTTTTCCTATGCGCGAAAAAAATTTAGAGAATTTTTTTACAGTTTTTCATATCAAACAATATTGGAAAAACAGAAATTCAAAAAAAAAATTTGTTGATTTTAAAATGTTTTGAAAATTTTCAAAAATGAAATTTTTTAAATTTAATTAATTTCGCATTTTTAATGTACAAATAACATTTATACTTATTATATTATGTACATTACATGTAAATTACACATTAAAAATGCGCAACGAACCAAATTCAAAAAATTTTATTATTGAAAATTTTCATAAAATTCTAAAATCAACAAAACAATTTTTTTGTATTTTCTTTTTAAAAATATTATTTCTTATCAAAAACTGTACATGCAAAAAATTTTTCCAATTTTTTTCGCGCACAGGCAAATTTTTTGAATTCACCAGGTTACTTAAAATTCAATTTTGCAAATTTGAGCCCGATCGGAGAAATTAATTTTTTGGGGTGGGTATAATTGAGAAATAATGCCCCTTATAAATAATGAACTTACCTATTTTTAATTAATTTAGCAGACAAAAGTAGTCGAAAGTGATGAAAAAGTAAAAACTTAACTTTTAATAACATTTATTTGTTTATAAATATGTTTTATTACGCATAAAAAGTGAATTTTGAATTAATTTCTACCAAAAAAAGAATAAAAAATATTTAAAAAATGAAAAATTATTTTGTAAAAAATGTATTTACTTAAATAATTATTGCTTTATTTATAAGAAATGTTTAATTAATCATTCAGTGCATTATATTTCATTGTATTATTCAAAACATGACTGAAATTACATTTTTCAGTGCGTTTGACTCACAAAAGACAGAGAGGGTCAACTTTAAGAAGTCATAACTTTTGACCCATTTAAGTTAGAATCACGTTTTTTTTTAATTTCTCAGAATTGAGTCCTCTTTCATTTCTCCTTATGTAATTTTCACGTCAGGACTGCAGAAATAATCAAGAAAACGTTTTCTCCATTTTTTCAGAAAAACAGTGAAAAAAAACATGAAGTTTCCAAAATTCATTGTTTTTTTTTCAATTTACGTGGAATTTTCTGTACTTTTAGTTATTCTCTGACATCATAAACGTAGATTTATTAGGGAACGCTCTAGTTCACAAAAACTAAACCCATGATTTTTGGTCATAAAAACAGGCAAAAAGGTGTCATCTTTGAGAGGTCGTGGCTCACGATCTATTTGACCTAGAGGGTTGCTCTTTATCTTAAATTAAAGATAATTACGTCTACTTTAAATCATCCGTAGACCATTTTGGCGCAGGTCAATCGATTATACAAAGTCTAGATGGTTTTTTGAAAAGTAGCGATTTTTGGGCAAAAATCGCAAAAACAGGATTTTTTGAAACGCTGTATCTCGGAAAGGATTGGTGCTAGGACATTATTTTTTTTTACAAATTTCTCAGAATTTCTTCTACTTTCTTTCCTCTCTCTATACTTTTTTTCGCTGAAGTCCATAGGAGAGCAACAATCCACACATATATAATTTTTGGCACCTTTCTCAAAAAATATGCTCGGGTTCTGGTCCCAAATTCTTGTCACAAAACCAGATAGTATATAAGTGACCCAAACTAAAGCGATTAAGCAAAAAAAAAAAAAATGCGCTCTTAAGTTAATGCGGAATTTCGCCTTTTTTCCCAATAACTTGACTGGACTAATTGGCTTATCAGTATTTAAGACAATATTCTCTTGATGGAATGCTAGTTTTTTTCAGTGCATGTTCTTTCAGATAAAAACATGATACAGTCAATTCTATAAATACACTTAAAAAATTTTTCGGAAATTTTTCCGAAAAAAGTTTGCCAGCTTATAACCCGAACATTTTGAAATTTTTCCTAATGCATTCGGAAATAATTCCAACTCGTAGTTGGAGATTCATTTATATAATCTCCTAAGCTTTACGAAATATTTCCTAACTTTTCGGAAATTAACCAATATATTCGGAAAATTTCCAATATTCTCGGAAAAATTACCCATTTTTCCCGAAAAAACGTATATCCGACTTTCCTCGGAAAAATTTCTTTCTATTTAGTCTTAAAAATTTCCAAATTTTTTTTACAGTGTACCGAGAGGAAGTTTCCCACAGAAGGGAGGTTTTCAGAGGGACAGATAAAGTTTCATCTTACGCCATTGGTTCTCTGGCTAGGAAAGAAGATAAGAAGATATGAAATACGACTCCCAAGCACGCTGTTTCGTGCCCTTAAAAAATGGCAATAAAATATCCCAAGAAACGTGCAACCGATTGGTATCCCTTGGATCTTTTCACTTTCGTCTTTCTCTTTCACGAGTAACAAAACACAGAGGATCTCGACTCTCGTTTACAGTGCAGTGCACGTTTCGCTATTCAAAAGGTGCATACACGAGCTCGCATCTGTTTACCTGCCCCCGGAGTGGCTACATATCAGTTTATCTCATGCACCCGTGCGAGATGCAACGTCAGGGGACCACTGAAGGGGAGGAACAGGAAATGAAATATCGATGTCCTGGCGACTCCTACATAGAAAAGCCATTAAGGACAGCGAACCCACGTTCACGAAGTAAGACCCGCTTAATTTTTCAACAGGAAAAGACACGTCTCGTTAATATTCTAACGACCCTAAGATCCACTCGTGGCATGATCAGAACTTTGCTTAAACTCTTCTCGTAATAAGATTCAGTGCGCGCTCAGTATCGATTATTCGAGGCATGAAAGTAGGAATGCCAGCCGCCATTTCCCTCGGGTTGAAGTTACTAGGTTTAAACTATATTAAGTCTTGAGTGACCATCTGACTATCGTGGCCTTAGGAAGCCACCGAGTCGTGAAAAGGTTTTCCTAGTGTCAGAAATGCCTTTCAGGTGGCAATTAAATTCTGCTTCTTTCAAGGCATCAACTCAAATATTCACGCCTACGTTTGCCCGAAATAGAGAGAAAATCGAGCGAAACTGGAAATTATCTCTGAATCAAGATTTAATTGAGATTGGGTGAAAACAGAACTTTTTGATTAATTGAGACTTTATGGAAGGATAATAGGATCCTTATCTTTGCGCATATTTAGGATGAAAAGATCCTAGAAATTCAGGAGAAAATTGATGATTACTCTGAAGATTAATGAGAGCGAAAGCTTGGTAATTAACCATTGAAACATGAAGAGCTTGTTTTATATATTAAACTTGATTTCAAACTCAAATAGAACTTTATCCACGTTAAGTATTCATATCGTGGTTTCTTTGTAGGGCAAGATTACGATATCCAGTGATGGGAAGTAACTAGTTAAAAGTAATTAGTTACTTTAACTAGTTACTTTTTCTGGGTAATGATGATGGTATCAAAATTACTTTTATAAATAGGAAACGATGATGGTAACGAAGTTACTTTTATAAATAGGTAACGCATTGGTAATTGGTTACATTTTTTTCAGTAACGGTGACTAAAAAAATCGTTACTTTTCTCGTTACTTTCGAAATAATTTTTTTTTATTACGACAATCAATAAAGTTTATTGCTTTTGCAACGATTTTTTCATTTCGACTATTCAAATGGTGGCAGGAATTATTAGGATGCCCATTTAAATTCTACTTTTTTTTTCAAAGGTCTTACCTCCTAAAATTAAACATTTTAACAAAATAATGAACCCATATTTTTTTAAAATAATGTTTTGTACCTCCGCAAGAAACTTAAATTTATAAATACGGTAAAAAATTTCTTTCTTAAAATGAAAAAAATAGGCTGTAATTTTTTTGGTTTAAGGAAAAATATTAGACGGTAAGACCTGAGAAATATTTTAAAGTGGCGCTTATGGTGTACAAAAATACCTAAATTTGGAAGAATATAGCCTTATCCACTAAAATTTTTCCTTATAAGAAAAAAATAACATCCCAGTTTTGGTTTTTGACAGAAAACATATTTTGGAGGTTGCTCAAGGCGCACGAAGAGAATAAAATGACTTTTTTCCCATTTTCTCGAAAACTGTTGGTTTTAGCGAAAAAATATACAAGAAAAAAGATGTTTTTTTTCAATGAGCATTTTTTGTTTATGTATACCTTTTTTTCTCAGAACCGTCTTGGAGGCAGTAGATTACTTAAACAAGGAAAAAAGGCTTTTTTACCATTTCTTCTGAAATTTTTTATGAAGGTGTGGAAATAAATTACATGGAAGGTGAATATACTTAAAAATGAACAACTTTTGTTTCAAATATTATGTGCTAAAACTATTCATTTAGTAAAATCAAAAGTTTGATCGTTTCTTTTAAGAAATTGAACTTGAAAAGGGGCAGATTAAACAACGAAACTTTCGGACAATTACTAACGTTAAAAATAAACAAAGGATATAGATAGAAATAAGCGTTGATTATTAGTTTTCTTAGTATATATTTCTCATATTTCTAAAATATGAAAGTAACGAAAAAAGTAACGATAGTTACTTTACATAGCTACTTTTTTGCGTGATGTAACAATAAGGGCAACTATCCTTTTAAAAAGTAACTTACCCATCTCTGACGATATCCGTGGCGACAAAGTTTTAATGCGGATTCCTACAGGATTTTTTGCGAGAAACACGAATCTAAAAGTTTTAAATCGATAGCTCGAATAGTTTTCGAGATATCGATTTTTTAAACTAAACGGGACAACACAAGGGGGGGGGGGTGGAGAAGTGCCTTCGTCTAGTCGTAATTACCTGTCTCCCTGTAATTTATCACAAGTATTTCCGTTATAAAGTGGTATTTAAATTATCCTTAAAATTCCTTATAAATCTCATCTCATCGAAATTCATATTTAGAAGTTATGTAAATTAAAAACAAAAGTCAATAATTTTCACATAAAAAATCGATATCTCCAAAAATATTCGAGATATCGATTTAAAACTTTCAGGTTCGTGTTTCTCGCAAAAAAATCCTATAGGAATCCTCATTAAAACTTTGTCGCCACGGATATCCTAATCTCCCCCGTTGTAGTGAGAGTGGAACACAGAAAAAACGAAGGATAAATTTTATCTTGATTTCCACAATAAAAATTAGCTGCAACAAAAGTTAACTTCACAGGATAAATTTTACCCAAATATCGGTTCAATTTTCTTCTGTTTTTCCATGACAACACATGTATTTTGAAAGACGTGAAGTTGTCTGAATAAAAATGTATTCCTTAAAAATTTACCTGCAACAAATTTTATCCTTAATTTTTTCTGTAAAATGTGTACCTAAATGAATAGAATATTATTGCAGAATTTGCGATTTTCTTGCTTAAATTCATTTTTTAGTCAATAGCAAATCGAGGATCATTAATATTATTTTTCAGTAGATGTTTTAAATCAATATCAACTAGAGAATCATTAATTTTGTTTTTAACCTACTTTTTATTCAATAAGAACTCTAGGATCATTAACCCTGATCTTTGATCGGCTTTTTAAAATAATTTTGAATTAATATCAGCTAGAGAATCATTAATGTTATTTTTTAATCGTTTTTTAAAATCAATAACAACTCTAGAACAATTAATGCTCATTGCTCATCTCTGATCAGGTTTTTAATAAATAGCAACTCTTTTACCATTCATGTTACTTTTCAAACAGTTTTTAAAATTAATATGAAATTTAGGTTAATTTATTTTTGTTGATTTTCAATCAACTTTTAAATCAATAGCAAATCGAGGAATCAACTGTTTCTTTTCAGTCAATTTTTGAATCAATATCAAGTAAAGGACTATTGATACTGATCCTTGCCCGATTTTAAAATTAAATTGATAACAACTCTAAAATCGACTTTTTAATCAGAAGCTCTATTACCATTAATGTCATTTGTCAATTGGTTTTTAACTAATATAACTCCAGGTAAATTTATTTTTATTGGTTTTCAATCAATTTTTAAATTAATAGCAAGTCGAGGATTATTCTTGTTACTTTTGAGTCGATTTTTCAATCAATGGCAAGTAAAGAACTATTAATGCTGATTTTTGACCGATTTAGTAAATAAAAAACAAATTAATCAATAAATTATTAATAATTATTAATAATTATTCATTATTATTAATCAAATAATTAATCAACTCTGAAATCGAATTTTTAATCAATAGCAAGACAATGGCCATTCATGTTACTATTTAATCGGGTTTTTAATCAATATCAATTCCAAGTAAATTTATGTTACTTTTAAATCAATTTTTAAATCAATAGCGAGTCGAGAATTATTCATATTACGTTTTAGTCGATTTTTGATTCAAAATCAAGTAAAGGACTATAGATACTGACTCTTGACCGAATTTTTTAATCAATAACAACTATAAAATCGACTCTATAAATCTGAATTAGTCAAACACTACTAATGAAATAACGAGAAGTCGTCTACCAATTGAATTAGTAAGCATTTTTATTAATAATTAGTAGTTTTCTATTAATTATTAGTAGAAATACTTACTAATTCAATTGGTGGACGACTTCTCGTTATTTCATTAGTAGTTTTAGACTAATTTAGATTTAGAGAGGACTTTTTAATCAATAGCAAGTCGAGGAACATTCGCGTTTTTTCTTAATGGGTTTTTAAAAATTAATATCAATTCGAGATCAATTTATATTGATTTTGAATCGATTTTTAAATCAATAGCAAGGGCTATTTTTCTTCACTGAAGTTTTGGCTACAGTGGTATGGAAATCAACTGTCTGTTCAAGATTGTCAATGAAAATTTTAATTCCTTATTCCTCTCTGATCATAAACTTTCTACAAATTCCTTCAAGTCAATTTGGACCTAAGGTCTATCATCAACGCTTCTAAACTAAACTAAACTTTGCTACAGTGGCAGCAGTTAGTAAAGGTACGGCAACCAACAGAACTATCCACTCAAAACTTTTATAGCAAGAATAAACTACGCAAGGCCAAGTGCTGTTTACCACACCCATTTTGTCTCTTTAATCCACCTTTCCTAAAAGTCAATAAGGTTTCAACTCTCATTGCCCCTTTATTGCTTAACAGCTTTTCCCACGTGGTTGGTAAACACGATTAAAAGACAGAATTGGTGTTTTATACCCGTTAAAGCAACGTAAATACTCTTACTATACAATAATAAAAGAAGTTTAATCACGATTAGTCAAACCTTTTTAAAATTTCAATTTAGAAGATACTTAAAATATATGAAGAAAATTTTAATGAACGAGAACAAAAAGATTCTCTAAGAGCCTAGTCTTTTAGAATTTCAACAAAGCTTTGTTTTTTACAAGTAAACACACCAGGCATTACAACAATTCATTTATAAAACTAATTAGATAAAAAATGAATTCCTCCCATCAACCAAATTATGATTCCAGTAAAAATATTATTACAATTTGATTGATGAATAATAGCGTGGTTCTTTCACCCTATTATGGGTGAAAGAACTATAGAAAAACACTTTAGTTTTTAATTTAATTTGGCACCCCTACACATCCTTCCGTTTACTGAGAAAATTACCTGTAAAATGTTTCAGAATTGTAAAATAATATTTAGAGGTCGCTCAAGGTCAATTTAGCTAGAAATTCTTATTCGTAATTAAATGAATGCTTTTTATTAATTTTTTTTACTGACACGTCAGTCTTTTTACTGACACGCATGGATTTTGTTCTTTACACTAAAATATTAAACTCAGATTGTTTTCAGACTTTGAGAATAATTTTTAAAGGTCGCTCAAGATCATTTTCTTCAGAAAATATTGATTTTACCCATTTTGTTACTGGTTATTTTGTTACTGATTTTGTCTTGGGAACGGAGCGTCATGTTCTCGCTCTCATGTTTTAAAAGTTTTAAAATGTTTTTTATTTTTTATCACTTATCCAGAAGTTTTGTGTTTCTACACTTTGTTTCTTTATTTTGCAACAGTTTACCGTATCTAATTTATCCAAAAACACAAGAACTCACGTTCCGTAAAATATGACTAATCCATGATGTCTTTAATTTTTGGTATGATATAATAATGATATTCTCCTGAAAAGATCTGTCGATCTCGAAACGTTGGGAAATTTTACACCAATAAAACTTGTCCGACTGACGTCGTTTTTATCATTTTATATGATGTTTTTTTCAATTTTTTTATTAATTTTTAAGCATATTTTTTCAACAAAAATTAAAATGCATTCAATAATATTTTTCTCAGAGTGGTTTTTTTAATTACAATCCTTTGAAAAAAGTATTTGTAATAAAAGTGACAAAGTGCTTTTGGTTTAAAGACTCTCGAGTACTAGAAAGTGGATCCACAAAAGTGTCCTTTTTCAGGAAACAATGACTCTCGATCCAAATAAAAGGGGGAAAAATAGCCTAGAATGTTTGGAACTGGTAGGAATATTTTTAAAAATTCATTTCGACCTGGTCCTGGGCATATCGGCCCCGAGACCGCTGTCCTCGCTGGGCGACCTATATTCCTGGTTTTCCCGTTGTAGAAGTGGTCCCGTGACTCCCAGGGGATCTCCCTCGACGTCCATCAGTCGTCCTGGTCGGCAACAACCGCCGGATGCACCCCTCTGCGGGAAATCATCAAGATTCGGTCAAGGCCGAAGGACACCCCTTATACCAATAATCGAGCTTGCCCGAGCTTTGTTCATCATTCGCTGGACACTTTTTTTTTGCTTTTTTATTTGTAATTTGATTCGCTTTAGCTTCTGCCAGCTGGGCTCCAAGGCAACTAATGACTAAAGGTCACGGTTTATGGCGACAACTCAAGAAACTAGGCCGTCCGTGACAAAGCGTAGCACGTGACAGGTAACGCGGTCAGCTTATGAGAGTTCAGATATGGTCAAGTCCGACCGAGTGTGCACCACTAAATTTCAAAATAGAATGGCTTTTTCCTTTTAGATAAACGATTTTATGGTATTTTATTTTTTTTAAAAGAGGTGAGCTAATATAGTTTATTTTTTATCAAAAAAGTAATTTTATATCTTTGAGTTAATGTGATAGACTCAATGAATTAGCCAGGCATTAATAAAAGTTCAAATTAATATGAAATTTTCAGAAAAATTTTAAGAATAATTGAAAGAACCCACGTGGAAAAATTCTACAAACAGCGTTTCACCGTAATTCCATGTGGAAATTCCACTTAGAAATTCCAGGTGAAAATTCTACGAAAAATTTCTGTATCGAATTTCTAATTTCAATTTCGCTATGAAAATTTTTGTAGAATTTCCACATGGAGTTTCCGTCGAACGCTTTCCATGGAATTTTTCCACGTGGGAAATAGATTTTCGTTGAAAGTCATATTTTATTAGAAAAAGAATATTTTCATACAAAAGGTCCATCTTTACTATACTGAGAAAACACGGAGAAAAAGAAATTTGTAAAATTAACAGAATTATCTGTTAAAATGACAGCAGACTTTTTTTTGTTATATTTACAGAAATGTCTGCTAAACTTACAGATGGTCAATAAAGAACCCTGCACAAAAAAAAACTAGTCCTAATGCAAATTTCGTTTAATTTTATGAACTAAAAAATAAATTAATGTCTACACCACAAAATAAATTAATCCACACCGATACCTTTTTTTCTAGAATTAACAAAAGTGTCTGTTACGTTAACATTCTTAAAGAAAAATTAGAATTCTATTAACCTAACAGACATTTCTGTTAATCCTACAAAAATATCTGTTAAATTTACTGACATCTGTAAGCATCTAACATATCACTTACATCTGTAAGTTTAACAGAAATTTCTGTGAATATAACAGAAAAAATCTGCTGTCATTTTAACAGATGATTCTGTTAATTTTACAGATTTCTTTCCTACGTGAATGATTATTGTGAATGCACTTTGTTCGATTTAAACAATTTTTTTACTTGAATTTAACAAAGTTTGTTCGGCTCAAAATTCGTGTGAATAAAAGAAATTACTTGTTCAAAATCAAATATATTTTCTAAATCCTTGTTGTATACCCTATACAGTTAAGATATAATTAAAACAAAATTTGTTTGATTAAAATAAAAATTTGTGTAAATCAAATCAATTTTTAGGCTTGATTCATTTTTTTGTTGAAGCAGTAAATCGTTTTCACAGTGTCTGTTGAAAAGACACAATTGTTTTCTGTGCAGTAAAATAAAATAAAAACTGGAGAACCCTTAGGTTCTGAAGTTACGAATTTCTCAGATAAAAATCACAAAATGTTAGTAGTTAAAATTTAAAATTCTGGAAATGAGTAGAAAGTATATTAATTAATTTTAAAAAATTGATTGGTTCATAACCCGAAATCAGGAAACTCCTGATAACTGGGTAAAAATTTAGTTTTTCAAAAGCTAATCCTTCTTCGTGAAAAGCTTAATTTAAGTTAAGAATCAAGTTGTGTCTTCTTCGAGACTTCAGGAAATACATGACAACAAGTAACTTAAAGTTCTTCGTTTACAAGAGGAAATCCGGATCCTAATTGAAAAAGTTTTCTAGCAATTATTTTTGCAAAGAAAACGGAAGATCATAAAAGAGGTTGTCATATTTTTCCAAGGATCTTGAAGTGAGTTTGATCCAGCCGACAAGGAGAGTAAGAAGCAATACTAAAATACACCAATTCTGATTAAGTGAAAAATACTTTTAAGATATTGATATTATTATTTATTTAATTATATTATTTGAAAAAAGTATTTTTTCGTCGGGTAGAAAATTCAATATACTATTAGTTTTTAGACATAGATTTTATAGATTTTTCTAAAAATTTAGAATTTAGATATTTAGATGCAGAATTTTATTTGCAAAAGAAATGTCAAATTAGAAAAAATATTTCAAAGACTTAAACTTCTGAGTACGATTAATTATTGTTGTATACATATTGTACGTATTTCACTAATTGCTTAAAAAATGATATATTCAATACTTTTTATCAACTCGATTGTTACTCCACATTTGTAATAAAATTTTGGCCTTAATATTCAATTTATTTCAGAAACTTCATTCATCAATTGAAGTAAAACCTTTAAATAGTATTAGTTTGCATAGAGAATTATGAATAAAATTAGTTGATGTTTTATTAATTTTTAGGTAAAATCAATAAATTCGAAAATAAATTTAAAAATTTTAAAACAACGAAATTCAAAACTTCTTTGAACTATATTTTGTCAAAATTTACTATCGAATTTAATAATTTTCTATAATTGCTGGGACGACTGAAACAAAGAAAATTTCCGACGCTGCAAAATCCCGAAAAATAAAACTCTCGACATTGTAAAATCTCCAACAATATAAAATTTGAAATTTTATGCAGTACCAATCACATTTTCACAGAACTAGGATTTTTCATTTTATTAATTTAAAAGCTTTAATTAAAAGGTTCAAGTTTATAGCTTAAGAATTAAACCGGAAATTTGAAAAAAGTCTATATTTAAGCCTCAGTCTAATAATTTTGCACCTCTTCGTGCACTTTCAACATTATTATCATTTTAATTTATATGTGGAATTTTATTTTCAAAAGAAATTTCAAATTAGAAAAAATATTCAAGACTTAGGCTACTGAATACAATTAATTATTGTATACATATAATAATATTTCACTAATTGATTAAAAAATAATATATTCAATCCTTTTTATCAAATCGATTGCTAGTCCATATCTGTAATAAAATTTTTGCTTTAATATTCAATTTATTTCAGAAACTTCATTCATTAATTACAATAAAACTTTAAATAGTATTAGTTTACATGGAAAATTATGAATAAAATTAGTTGATGTTTTATTAATTTTTAGGTGAAGTTAATAAATTTAAAACTAAATTTAAAAATTTCAGAACACGAAATCAAAACTTCTCTGAACTATATTTTGTCAAAATTTACTATCAAATTTAATAATTTTCTATAATTTCTGGGACGACTGAAAAATCCCGGCAAAGAAAATTCCCGACGCTGCAAAATTCCCGAAAAATAAAATTCCCGACATTGTAGAATCTCCAACAATATAAAATTCCCGACACTGGAAAATTCCCAACAGGAAATTGCCAATATTGTAAAATCACCGACGATGTAAAAGTCCCGACATTGGAAAATTACCAAAAAAAAATTGAAATTGCTCTAATAAATAAATAATTAAATAACTTCAATAACAATTTAATTTAAAAAATTTTTAAGACAGAATAACTTTACTTAATTAATTGATTATTCAAATTATTTATTTATTAAAACAATTTTTCGCGAATTTTCTAGAGGCGCGAATTTTACAGCGTCGGTGATTGAACAATACCGGCAATTTTCTTGTCAGGAATTTTTCAGTGTCCAGAATTTTATATTGTCGGAAATTTTATAATGACGAGAATTTTACTTTTCGGGAATTTTGCAGCGTCGGAAATTTTGTTTGTCGGGATTTTTCAGTCGCCCCTAATTGCTATACTAATTCACAAAAAATATACTATTTATATTAATTTTAATGAATGACTATGTATATACATTCAAACATTTATAGGGAGCATTATTTCTCAAGTGTACCCAGCCCAAAAAATGAATTTCTCTGATTGAGCCCAAATTTCCAAAAGTTTAGTCCTATTAGTTGGCACTTAAAAAAAAAAGATTGATCAGTTTGGTCAAAAACTCGCCGAGGTAGAGGGTGTGAAATTTTTGTACTTTGAGCAAAGAGCCTCTATTTCGGATATAAATATCTTTTTATATATGGCATATAAAAATTTTAACCCAAACGATTTCGACAGATTATTTCCTAATCTTTTGAATAAAATAAGAATTTTTTTAGAAAATTCAAAATTCAGCCATCATTTTTGAAAATCAAAAATATTTTTGATTTTTTTTAAGTTCAACCCTTTTTTTTAAAATTAAAATAAAGCTTGAGATGCTTACTTTCAGATAATTGAATAGCAAAATGTAGTTTTTTGTTGTTTTTGAAAAATTGAATTTTAAGTAACCTGGTAAATTCAAACAAATTTTCCTAAGCGCGAAGAAAATTCGGAAAATTTTTTGCATGTACAGTTTTCACAAACAGTATTGTAAAAACAGAAATTCCAAAAAAATTTTTTGTTGATTTTAGAATTTTTTTGCAAACTTTCAAAAATAAAATTTCTTTAATTTGGTTAATTGCGCATTTTTAATGTACAAATAACATTTATAATTATTATATTATGTACATTACATGTAAATTGCACATTAAAAATGCGCAATTAACTAAATTCAAAAAATTTCATTTTTGAAAATTTGGAAAAAATTCACAAATCAACAAAAAATTTTGTTGAATTTCCGTTTTTATAATATTTATAATATTAATAGTATAATATTAATAGTATTTATAATATCAAAAACTGTGCATGCAAAAAAATTTTCAAATTGTTTTCGCGCATAGGAAAAATTTTTTGAATTTACCAGGTTACTTAAAATTCAATTTTTCAAAAACAACAAAAAAGGAAATTTTGCTATTCAAGGATCTGAAAGTACCTAAGCATATTAGGCTTTATTGTTAGTTAAAAAAGGGTTAAATTTAAAAAAAAATCAAAAATATTTTTGATATTCAAAAATGATGGCTAAATTTTGAATTTTTCAAAACTTTTTTTATTTCATTCGAAAGATTGGGAAAAAATCTATCGAAAAAATCTGGGTCAAAATTGTGTAAATTCCATACATAAAATAGTACATTTCGATACGTGTGTGAAAGGTGATTATTTAGCGCACGGGACGTTTTTCGCACGAGCGAAGCGAGTGAGAACAGTCAAGTGCGCTAAAAATCACCTTTCACACAAGTATCGAACAGTATTTTATATCACGAGAGCCGAAAAATCATGTCAAAGTTGAGATTTTGAGGTTAGAGTGGTATAAAGATATTTTTATCCAAAATAGAGGCTTTTTGTGCAAAATACAAAAATTTCACCTCCTCTATCTCGGCGAGATTTTGACCAAAACGATCAATTTTTTTTTGAAGTACCATCTAATAGAACTAAACTTTTTGTAAATTTGAGCCCGATCGGAGAAATTCATTTTTTGAGTTGGGTACACTTGAGAAATAATGCCCCTTAGGTATTTTTATATGTACATAAATGTCTTTAAAAACGTAAACAAATATATATTTCCTCCCCATCAATGGAAACTAATATTCAATTAGCATAAAACATATTTTAAAATTAGTTTTAGTTTCAATCGTCAGCCACGAAGGAATTTAATATGTAAACAAAAAATAAAAATAAAATAAACAGTGTTCGCGATTTAATATAATTGAAGTACCAAAAGTTCTTTTTAAGAAAAAAGAAACTTTCGAGGTGAGATAAGAAGTTGGTACCATTTTCAGTTGGAGTAGAAAATACCTACAAAACCTTCTCGACGACCTTCGATTTAGGCAAGCCAAGCAAATATATACTAAAAGTTTTATCAAGTCGAATGCGCACTCGGTCGTTGTAACATGAGACAGAACCAAAGAAAAAATTCAGCAAAGCTCAGGCGAACTCGTACGAAATGCGATTATTCTCTTCGGTGGTATGGTGGAAGGAAAAGATAATACAGTCGCTGTATGTCAGAGATGGGGTATATGTAGTATATCGACGCCTTGTGTTTTTTCTCGTTCCTCTTTAGCTTTTCGTGCTTGGGTGGAATACTGCGCAAGAACATAGACACCGTGATAATATGAGGCGAGTGAATTCTGGAAAGGCCTGAGAAAGCGAGCGTACCAAGCTTATAAAAGAAATTATAAAAATTCTACACGATTTCAGCAGTTGGTGCAGGGGTTTTTGCATTTGGAATTCACATGCAGCCTCACGTGATGGAAGTTATACTGAAAAACTCTGCTGAATGTAGATTCTAGTGTATAAAATACCTATTAAGCCTTCTATGTTTCATTCATGACTCTAATTTCAAATAAACTCTCCTTTTATGCTCACTATTTTCCCAACAAATAAACAAGGATCGAATAAAACTTACTATTAAAACAAGCGACTGAAAATAATAAAAAAGAGGAAAAATATAAAAATATTTTTAAAACTTTTTGAAAACATGACCTTCCTCAACATAGATTTCCGTCAAATTTTAGGTTGAATTCTGGATTACAATGACTACATAGTTCGTAATTTCCATTGCAAACGACTTTTCAAAAATGTAAATAAAAAATTTGCATACTTGTTTGCTTTCAGACCTGATGCAGACTTAACTTATCGGTCAGAGACTTTATAAGTGAGTTTACAATCTTACTCAGGCTTAAGATCATAGAGAGTCATTTAGTTTACATATAAATTGTGTATTAAACATGCACCTCGATAAAGATGACTTTGCAATGTTCTTGATCACAAGAACTCTCTGGAGAATCTAATTTCACTTCAGGCCATACTTTTTTTTAAATCTTCGAGTTTACATTTTCATTTCTAGTTTATTACCTCACCGGTGGTTACGTTTATTGGACACCTACTGGTTACGTGATTGAAGGAATCTGCCCCAACTCGATGAAACAGCGTGTGCCGGTTTATGTCAGGTCGTTACTACCGATGATAAAAATAGATAGCTAAGAATGATAAAAATAGATATCTAAGACATTTTTAAATTAGAGAAGTAAATAGTGTAATTCCGAAGTATGCAATTCAATAAAAAATTTCAATAATGATTGAAAAGTACTTGTACTGATAAGTGCCTTATCACTAAATTTTTTACTTGAGAGTTGATAAAATCGTAAATCTACCAAACGTTCGGTAATTCACTTTTATTTGCAAAGTGCTGCTCGTTAAAATACACCATTAAAAAGAGAGTCTTATTTACCAACAGATCCCACACTGCATCTCCCTCCATAATTCTAAATTTTGATGGCCTCGGGTGTAACCATTCGGAAAATATTGAGCATAAAAGGAGAAATATTTACAACCAGAGTATTCATAAATTGCTCGCTCAATTCAAAGGGAAAAGGACATGAAAGGTCCTAAATTTTGGCTCTAAATTTCAACACACGTGTCTTTTTTTACTCCCAAATTCCATCATAATTTGTTTCGCTTCCCCCTGCAATCAAAGTAAATGATAGCAATTTTTCTTATAAACCCAGATGATACCCAGGTGGAAATAATTACACTACCGCCAGAAAGTTTGGGTACATTGATATTTTTCAAAAATTTTAAACGAATGTGATATCTTAAATATAAAAAATATATAAATATAAAAAAATATTTTAAAAAATATATAAAAAAACAAAGTTTTTTTGCCAATTTCTTAAATTACCAATATCACCGAAATTATTTCACATTTTTCAAGTTTCTAGGCCTCATTTTAAAGGGGAAATCCTGCAATTTGTATTGAAATCATCTACAGATTTATTGGTGTACTTTAATAGATTTTACAATGGGTTAAACGTGAAAAAAAATAATCTGAAAATTTTGAAGAACGGTTTCATTATTCAAAATTATTTTTAAAAATCAAAGCTTAAATGATTTCATAATAAATTCTGGAAAAATTATAGAATCTCCAGTTATTAAATTTTATTACCGTTTATTACGTCAGTAACTATTCTTCAAAATTTTCAGATTACTTTTTGTCACGTTTAACCCCTTGCCAAATATATACACACAAAATCACCAACAAATCTGCAGATAATTTCAGTAGAAAGTGCAGGATTTCCCCTTGAACATGAGCCCTAGAAACTTAAAAAATGTGAAATAATTTTGGTGATATCGGTAATTTAAGAAATTGGCAACAAACCTTTGATTTTTATAGATATTTTCTTACAAAGTAGTCGAAAACAATTTAAATAGGGGTCATTCGTCGCAGATTGAAATACGTTTTAAGGTAATTTCGTTAAAAATTGTTCAAAAGTTGTATTTAAGATATCACATTCGTTTCAAATTTTTGAAAAATATCAATGTACCCAAACTTTCTGTCGGGAATGTATGTATAATATATATTAATATTATTATAATATAATAATATATAATACATATGGGTCATTCCAAATATTTTTTTAAATTTCAGCCAAAATTCTGCGCGACCATGACAGCGATTTATTTGGCGATTTTTTTCCTAATAGTAGGTGCCCAAAAATCGCCAAAAACGAAGTATTAGATTCTTCGATTTAAAACTTTCTGAGCAACTTTTTTTTGAAATTTGAGTTTTTCGTAAATTCTGCGTTTCTTTTCAAACCTTCATAAAAAATGTAATTTATAACCAATTTTAATGTTTAATAGCTGAATTTATTCATTTCAAAGAGTAGTTTTAGGAAAAATATTTACCTTACACGCATTTCCAAAAATGCAAGCTAGAGCCCTTTTCAAAATTGTCTATAAATTCACTAAATTTCATAAAAATTCAAAGAGTTGACAATTTCTAATTTTGAAGTTAAGCGATCTCGCTTTTGCATGAAATTATAAGGCACATTATACTTAAAGAATATTTCATGGAAATAATGGAAATAATTCTAGTGAAGCCAATGGTTATCTCTGATATAAATATTTATAAGGCTAAAAAAGCTATTTTTGATCAAATTTGCCATTTTCCGATCGACTTAACAGCTATAGTCCTAACTTTATATATGAATATTACCAGGGGTGTTAGTTGAAGTTTGCCGGTTTTTTCAATAAAGAAAACACTTAATTCTCAAGGGAATCTCAAAAAT
>JBAGKK010100971.1:0-26018 GCA_037177015.1 Euceroptres primus
AATTTTAAGAGCAAAGATTTGGTAATTGATTTATGATTTAAAAATAGAATTAGACAATATAGCATACTCAACGCATTCTTACTTTTTTTTAAAAGTTTTTTTTTTAGAGTACACACGAAAAAGTTTAATTAATTATGAGATATTTTTTTTCTAACTGGGAAAAGAATCAAATATAATTTTTTAATAACAGATTTGAAAATTTTACGGTTACAGGACAAAAACAAATATATTGTTTAACTTTAAGGAAATGTGATACATAATGACGTCACGAATTACCGACCAATTTTTACATTCTCATCATCAATGAGAAGGTATTGGTTTTATTTTTATTTACATTAAGCAGGTTTATTGAGAGAAAAATGCGAATATAATGCTGAAATTTTGGAAAATAATAAAGAATATATCAAGGAATCGATGTCTGGTTTGTTTCAATTTTTATTTTGAAAAAAGCTTTTCTCAGAATTTTTTTTTTTTAAATAAAAACTAAAATATACCAGACATCGATTCTTTTATATAGTATTCTTTATTATTTCCCAAAATTTCAGTACTACATTTGCATTTCTCTCTTAATAAACCCGCTGAATGTAAATAAAAAATCGGTCGGTAATTCGTGAAATCACAGGGTGGTCGTTTTCATCGACGAAAAAAATTCCCGGTCATTTCCCGGTTAACGAAAATTTTTTCCCGGTCATTAAATAATAGTTTCCAATGAATAACAGTTAATGCAATGGGTTTTAAAAGCTTTAAAATGTTTTTTATTCAATATCCTGAACATGCAAACATGAATTTCTTTTTAATTTAACATTAAAATAGTTTATATTATTGAAGAATTACAAATGGAGGTTTTTCAACTAAGCCCTAGTGATTAATGCTTTTAGGGCGAATATTTTTATATGTTTCTGAAAGTAACATTAGGCTATTTTATATAATGAAATGTCACTGTGAGTTAAACGAGAGCATAAATTTTAAATCTATGTAATATGTATAAATATAAATATATTAAATATAATTATACTATGTAATATAAATATAAATACTTCAACTAATCCCGATGAGACTATAAAGTGTGATATTAAAATATATAAGTACATTTTGTAAACGAAATGAGATCACAGAGTGTTATTGTTATATATTTTACCTTTATCGTACTAACATTTCTACAATAATAAGTTTTATTTAGCTACTCAGTTTTTTAATCTCTTGATCAATAACTTCTGCACTTTTTCGTGCATTTTCTAAAAATTTTTTAAAAATTCCCGGTCATTTCCCGGTTTTTCCAGGTCACAAAAAATTCTCGGTCATTTCCCTATTTTCCCGGTTTCCCGGTCCAGCGGCCACCCTGCATCATTATGTATCATACAGAATACCCTTAAAAAAGTAATTGAAACGTATTTTAAATCTTTTTAAAATTGATAAAATAATAAATGAATAGAACATTGCAAATAAAGTAAATTAAAAGTTTTTTAAATAGCGATAACAAATTTTTAAACCATATTCAAAACATTGTTTTTAAATGATAAAAAGATGAATTAATAATAGCTGACAGCAATCACCATTTTTTAATGTAATAAGTTTCTATTTATGAGCAATAGTGAAAAAAAAACTTGAGAAACCTCGAAAAAAAGGTGAAAAGGAAGGAAAACTCTCAATTTAAGGAATTTTAGAGGGTTTTGAGAAGAATAGGAGAAAAAGGGGAAATATGGGAGAAAAGGGGAATAAGGGACTGACTGTGATCCCTGACATGTCAAATAATTTGCTTGTAAATTGTTTTTTAAACAATTATCGTATTTTCATTATTTTTTTTGTTTTTCAAATTCTTTGGAACAAGGAATGCAAAGTTTAAAAAATGATGCATAAATGTCCCCGTTTAATTTAAATTTTAAGCCAAGTTTGTTTCAAAGTAGTTATTAGATTTGTTGCAACG
Organism: Euceroptres primus; assembly: GCA_037177015.1. Taxonomy (NCBI): domain Eukaryota; kingdom Metazoa; phylum Arthropoda; class Insecta; order Hymenoptera; family Figitidae; genus Euceroptres; species Euceroptres primus. The sequence continues at coordinate 1,925 of JBAGKK010100971.1, forward strand.
AATAGCGAGAAAACAGAGAGAAAAGTTTACTGAAATTAATGTAAAAAAAGTTTAATTTATTTTCCTCATTATTATGAAAAATAGTGTAAAAGAGTAAACGAATTGATCAGACTTTGACAAGGTCTAGATCTAGAACGCCAAGCTGGAGATAGTTGATTCACAGTGTTTGATCTCCAAAACTTCTTCACCAGACAGTTCAGAACTCAGTTCTAAGCGTTTGCAACTCTCCGTTGAGTATTAGATGGAAACTTTATGAAACTCACTGCCATGGCCAGTGTGCTACGGCAAGGTTCGATTTTTTATTACAGAAAAAGAAAAACTTAGTGGGAAGTGCAGTTCAGCGTAGTGGGATGAACTTTCGACAAGTTCTCGCCCCCTTTCACTAAGTTTGTCTTTCAAAAATCAGTTCCTCGGAATTTAATGAATAAAGTTTCAAAAAAGTGGATCACTGCTTACACCACTATCCTTTAACCCCTCATTACCAAAGATTTAACTCCAAAACAAATTAAACTCACATTTTATAAATAACAAAATTCAATCGCAGTTAAATTAACAACAACACAGATTCTGGAATCTAACAAAACATTGAAGTGACATAAGGATAATAAAGAGTAACAATTTTGTGCTTGACGCAAATACGTAATACATCCCGGTTTTACATGTTGAAATTGGATAATACAAGTCACGAGACTGTTATTTTCAGGATTCAGACATAAATATATAATTTAGCTTAGCAAACTCTCGTTTCAAGTGCAAAAATAACATGATAATAAAAATCAAATAAAAAATATCATTCATATTGTATTACTGTTAACTTTATAAGAAATTCTGCAGTGCTCATAATGGAATCTTCTCATTAACGTGTAAAGTTGTCAGAAATTTAATTTGCAAGAAGCAAAATATTCACATCATAATGATGCTTTCGCAGAAGAAGTTGATTTTGTATTCGCGCATTTCCATTTCACCTGACAAATACGAGAAAGCGAAGAGGAGCACAGGAAGGAAAGCATCTGATTTCTCATTTATAAACCCTGGGGGCAATGGGCAGATGAACTTAGCATTCTTACGAATTTATAAAAACGAGAAAAATGCTTCGTAAAGAAAATGTGTGGATTATTATTTTACTCTTATAACTCATGTCTGCTGGCGAGGATAAGGAAAACTATTTGTTGAGTTCTTTTAGATTTTGATGAATGTGTCGTTGTGTTTATTGAATTCGAGAAGAGATAAAAATGAAAGTAGGTCGTAGTCTTGAAAACAGTTTCTTGATAAATTAAAGACACACCTGGCTATTTCTAATTTTAAATTCCAACAAAAAAAATTTATAGACCCAGGTTAAAAATCCACCAATAGAAGTTGTGTGAGTGAACGACTTTGTAAGGTTATTCTCAACTCTCTAGGTGAATGAACTCTAATTTGAATTAAATTATCACAATTTTAATAAGTAATTACTTTATTTCTTGCATTGATATCTATAATTTTAAATTTCAAATAGTTATATTTCTTCAATATCGGATGGTAAGGATGGAAACTTTACATTGACCACTTTGTCATTAAAAAAATAATAAAAGTCGAAAATAAAGAATTGATACAATGAATGTATAAAATTATGCAACTACGAACAATTATACAGCATAATTTTTTAAAATGAAGTAAGAAAATATAAGTAGATAAAAGTGGCTAGTAGCAGATCAATATCTGAAAATGATTAATGATCAAAAAGACTAGAATTAAACAAATACAATGTTACTTTTCTTCATTCAAGTGCCCCTTGGCATAACTGGTTTGATATTGATTTTACCATTGCTGATGCCCCTACCAAAGTAAACCGACTTTAGGTAAACGAACTTATTAGTCTAGTGGCAGGACAAACATCATAACATTGCATCTATTTCCTCCGAGGCATATGCAAATTGTCGAACCGATAACGTAAATGCTCTGCATGACAATGCATTATAATTATTATTAATACAGATGAAGTTAATATGAAAATTCTGCACTTAAAATATAAAATGACTCTTATTCCTTTTTTCAACTACACAGAAAAAACTGAAGTTTTAATTAGAACCGATTTTTGGGTTTCAATGGAGATGCAACAAAAAGAAACCTTCATAGATGGCGCCACTTTCTACGTAATTTCCCTATGTTCCATTAGAACTGAAACAAAAAGAAACCTCCAGTTTTTTCTGTGTATACAAAATCATATAAAATATTTAAAAACTGTTTATGATTCCCAGATTTAAGATCCCTTGCAATTATGTTTTTAAGCTGAGGACGCTTAGCGAAGAAATGAGTTTACAGAACATATTTTCGTTTTCGAAGAGAATGGTTTCTCAATTCTAGATATCCGATTGCAATAGCTAATAGGTTTACGTGCTCGTTCGGCAATGGACTGTATTTGCGAGTATAATAAGGCACGTGGTTCAATTGTCCGTAGTACTACGCATACTTTTGGAATAATAATCTCAGCTGTGGTTGGTGCGAAAACGAACCGTCAATTTGAGCTTGTGCATATATAAATAGGCAATCAAGTCAGTTAGTTTGGCCGAGAACCAGAAATACCGAAACGGTCCAAACCCGTTTCCACAAAAGCACTTACAGTGCTTACTCCTTTCATCCTGAATTCAAAGAGTTTAAAAGTAAGGTGCAAGATTCTTTAAAAACTGGTTAACTTTCTTTTTATCAATTTCATGCCAATAGGTATTCAGACTTAACATTAAAATACATTCCAAAATAAATTTTTAAAAATCTAGATATTTTTGTATGAAGTCCCATTTTCTTAAAATTCTTATAAGTACAAAATTTAAAGCATTGTTTTAGAAAATTGAAGACATTGCACATTATATCATCTTTTGATTCAAATCACTTTAGTTCATCAGTTGATATTCCGAAAAGATAAGGCTTTTTATCTTCCTAGACCTTCCTAGTATTTGATTACATGATACTATAAAACTCTCTGAAATATCAAGGATTATAGTAAAAATATTCTGGAATTCATCACAGTAGGAGAAAACCCTTGATGTTAAATTTGTTGTATCTTCTTTTGAACAATTGAAATTTTTACTGTGACTTTATGTAGTTTTGTGTCTCAGTTTTTTTGCTCGTAATTCTGAGATAGAATCCGGCGTAAAATTGTGGATCAGCATTTTCCTGTAGTTAAAATATTATTCTAAAATATATTTTTTTAAATAGTATAAAAGTTAGATGCTAAAAAATAATGCTCATGAAATTATGCTCAAAAGGTATACAACTACAATTACAAGAAATTCTGGACATAACCTTTTATAAGTTTATTTGAAAATAATTATTCCTCTACTATTTTTGTTATTGCACCAACGAATAATATGGTTATTGCAGAATCTGGCATGGAATTTTATGTCGGTAAAAGATTTATTCAAGCATAACACTGCTTACTTGAAATTAAGGTTATCAAATTTTATTTGTACCATAACATGGTACAACCTTCTAATTGAAATTTACATCTTTATTCATATATTTCTAACCATTACTTCTCAATTTTCATACAAACTTCGATAAAACATTTTTTCAATCGTTGCCTAAATGCTATATCAATAAAAGAAACTTAAATCAATTATCAAAAGAATAATTTTGTAGATATTAAAAAACTTCTCATAGAATGGATTTCTAATTAACTCTGAACCTTTTGTTCACTATACTTGAAAATAAAAACTCTCCTCTGTTCTCTTCTATGCAAAAACCTAAATTGAAGAAAAACTCTAATTCTGCTTTAATTAATAGCCCTTCTTACTATTGGTTTCTTTTGAAATGCAAATTCATATATTAGTTCTTAAGGTTCATTGTTCCAAATAGCATCAATCCCATTGTTACATTTTTTGGAACTTGCAGAACTTTTCTATTTTGTAAAACTCATGTGAATGAAAATCAAAATTGAATTGTATTCCCTCCCAAACAAATCATTTTGTACCTGTATGCACCTGAATTTTTGGATTGTTTTTGTAGTGTGTAAAAATAAATTTCGTCAAAGTCGAGACGATGCTTCCTGGTAAAGATTGGCCACGTGCACGACGTTCATTGCCTCAACCAAGTTAGAAATAGGAATAGAAATAACTACGCAAGTCAGCCTTCGCGTATCGTTTCGCAAATCCCTAAGTTTTTTTTTGGCATTGGCATTATCGTTTTGACGGTCTTTACCAACCGTTACTTATGTTATTTAAGTGAAGCGTTGCTTTACGGTCGTTGCATTACCCAGGAACTCTCTAGAAACTATCACTTGTCCATTCACTTGTAACGCTTCGCTGTATGTGAAATGATAAGCGATTCTTTCGTACATATAAACCAATCTCGCACAGCTTTTAGCTAATCACTTGGCATCCTTTGCCAAAAACATTCTCTTCTTTCCAATCCTTTATTTCATAAAAATTTTTAAATATTTTCTAAAAAACGATTAAATAAACTCCAATGAAAATAATCATTATTGCTCAAGTTATTAATGAAGATTTAAAGAATGCTGTCTTTTATATAATATTTAATCAATTAATATTTCATACTTTATTGCTGAAAACGAGTAACATGTTTATTAGGAATGGTTTCCTGATTCAAGAACCCTTGTTCTTATAATTAACTTATTTATGTTTTCATTCAGGTTTGACCTCATTTTCAGCAACATACTGTTTCCCAAGAAAACGACTCTGCTTCTTATTGATTCTAGGAGAAGGAAAATTCATTTTAAGAAAGTAAAGCTTAGAATCGTTGAGTAATTGGGCAGCAGACGTAGATCATGGCCCAAATCCGTACGTCATAAATCTTGTGTCCGATAAATATTGCATCGAGAAAGCGGAAGTATCATTTAACTGTTTGATTTATTTGAAAATTTAACGTCATATCGATTTGCAGTAGAGTGCATGCTGTTAAAATTTTACCAAGCACAAAGTGTTTGACTCGCTCTTACATCCGGCGCAAATTTCCTTTTTATCTTCAATTTCATGCTGTTTTAAATGTTTGTAATTGATTTTGTAAGAAAAAATAAAGAAAGGAATTCCATCTTTTAATTGAAATTCGCTTTTGTAAAAAAACGGAGTTGTTTTCTCGATTTCTTATTGGGGAGAGTTAAGATCGACGAACCTTAGGGATTATTAGTAATCCACCGATGTCACCTCATTAGGTGATTGAAATGATACGAGGTAATCGACACTGTCAATGACACAACCACCACACGATCACGTGTTGATTTTAAAATCCGGTTTCTGAACGAATCTGGTATTTTCTCGAAGGACAAGGTAAATAAGCGAGAAAGGATTTCTCCGTGTGGCTTGGACAGAGGACAGAGTGGTACTGATCAGTTAGTACTGGCTGGCGATTTATTTAAAAAACGACGAACAAAGCAAAGCGCGACAACGGTGTAGCTTGATCATGAATTGCAAGGTTATTTTCAACAGGTGATTCCATTTGTGTGTGTGAAGGTGTGTGGTAAAAAATTTCATTCACTACAACATTTTGATGAAGTGTTTTGTTTCATTAACAAAAACCAAAAACAAGAATAATTATTTGTTTTGTTTGCAAAAAATAGAGAGAAAAAGAGGAAATGCCGCTGACTAATCAAAGAGGAGAGAAATTTCGAGGAGGAGATTTTGAACAATTTTTATTTTTATTTATCAATTTTTGTGCTACGTGAGGTACAATTATTAATATATTTTAATAAAATTATTATTCAAGGCAAAATTCATGGTCATTTATTTCAATTATTATCTACTACAGATTACGTTATCTGCTATAACTTGGTTTCCCCTATAAGTCAATTATTATTCATGCAGGTATATTTAAACTAGAGTCGAATATAATACTTGTCAGTTGCAAGAATAAATGTTTATTAACCTCGAGTGAAAATGAATTACAGTGAAATAATGAAATACATTACAGGTTATGTAGATTGTGAATGCGCTTTATATAAATTCGCAACTGTACACTTATGACCCACTAAAATTTTAATGGAACAGGGTATTAAAATTCATTTTATAACATATTTTCATGTACCAACAAGTATTTTATATAGTGTTAATATTTTTTAATTCAAAGATTTAGATCTTCACTAATATTATTTTTTTCTTTATTTTTATATCTAAATATAATTAAAATTTTTTAAACTATTTTGAATAACTTCACAAGTGGAATTTCTAAAATCTTTATGTTTCAGAAACAGAAATTCTAAATGGTGGTAGGAATATTGATCTTATCATTCTTTATGCAAGCTAAATATCAGAAAAAAATCAATTTGGATAGTTACTGAAAATTCTTTGCGGCCTCCTCTTAATTGAAATATTATAATTTCTTGAATTTGGCAAAAAGAGAGATTATTGGTTTAAATATAATTTTTCTTCCGTAGGTATCATACACAGCTGTTAAGTGGGTTGCCTACCTTTCTTATACCCCAAGTGAAAAATTATAAACGTAATGGATTTTAAAGTTAATTTTTTGGAATACGATTTCTAGAGAATTTTTAGGGAATTATCGTCAAATTTCTATTAGGGTTTTTATTGCAACAAAATTTTTTCATTTTTTCACTGAAATATTAATTTCAACAAATTTAATACTATCAATTTGTAAGAAACAAAATTTTTTTAAAGAAAATTTAAAATTTATTCCCTTGAGTAATTTTTCTTACTTTTGAAAAGTTTACCAGAATTGCACGGGTCGCTGTCTCATTTCTAAGAATCACAAAATGAAGAACACCCTCGTATACTCATGACTTTATTTTTCAGGGCAATTGGTATTGATAATAAATTATAACATATAATCTCATTGAGAACATATTTTCCAACTCAGTGAACCAGAAAATTAATCTGCCGATCTAATATGCATATTATTAACAATCCTGATACTGCTTGTTTATTGGAAATGAAAAAGACCAGGATTTAAATTCTTTAGTATTTACTCTTGAAAGCTTGAATTGAAAATTACTTTCCCCATGGATTAACGTAAGCTTACACTCGAAGCTGCAAATCCATGTTTCTCTTCATTAATTTATGAAATATGGAATGGCACTCTTGACGAAGAAAGTCCACACTGTACATTAAATTTTACTGTAGCTGTTGCGCGCTAGATGAAAATTTAATTTGATAAATTAAATTTCACGTTCTAAAAGATTCATTCAATTTTTCTTTCGAAACAGGATCGAAGGAATAATTAATAAATATTCGTTCTAAAATATTTCGTAATAAATATTTAATTTTCAGTATCTTTTGGTTTTAACTATCTCAAGAAATTATTTCCAATTCTTTTCATTGATAATAAATACTTTTTTTTTTGGTGAGAATTAGAAAATTTTGTTTTTCTATGAATTAAAAAAATTTAAACAATCCTGAATCAGTTTTCTAGGAACAAAGCCAAATTAACATTGTATTTATGCAGTGTCTGGGTCAAACACGCCATGTTGAGAAGTTTCGTTGAACTTTCAAGGTGTTTACAGAGTCCTGATCACCTAGCAGCTTCCATATATCGTCTAAACACTCTAAACTGCGTTTTGTGCTTTACACGCTTCGGTGCCTTCTCTGTCCTCTCACCCTTAAGAGGCATTTGATACATAATGACGTCATAAATTACCGACCGATCCTTATTTATATTCAACGGGTTTATTATTAGAGAAATGCAAATATAGCGCTTAAATTTTACGAAATGATAAAGAATATATTGAGGCATCGATGTCTGGTGAGTTTCAGTTTTTATTTTGAAAAAAATTGTTTTTCAAAATTTAGTGTTCCCTTGTAATTGTCAAGTATTTTTATTACAAAAATGTAATGCAACCTAGGTGACGCTCTTGTCCTTTTCTAAAGTTTCTTTCTGCTTTGACAGAACCGCACTCTCACCTCGATTATACTCAACGACTTTATTCCTTCGTTTTAATTACAAATAAGATTTCGCGCATATTTTCCTTAGCCTCATTTCTGATAACATCGATGATATCTTCCTTAGTTAACTGAAAATGCACCAAACATTGATAATAAGCGAAAATATCTCAGGTCATCCATGTGCAATCACGCCTTCAACGCACCGGGACTTCAAGGTGAACACAATTTAATTTAAAAAACAACCTTCCGCTCCATATAAAAATTCAAGGGCACCAGACATCGATGCCCACATATATTCCTTATGAGTTCCCAAATTTTCAGCCCTATATTTACATTTCTGTAATAATAAACCTGCTGTATATAAAGATATTCCATATCTTTATATTCTTCGAATGTGATACATTATGAATTCATATTATGCGAATGAGGGTTCTAAAGCCCTTTTAAAATAATTTAAAATGACGAAATTGAACTTATTTTACAAAATAAAATTTGTACCACAGTTAACATCAATGCTCCGTTATGTCTTTTATCATTTCTCAAAATTACAGATCGATATATCGATTATTTTAATTATAAGTCCACCGAATATAAAACCAGGTAAAACTCATATCATGGTCGCCATAATGGAATTAGCATATTTCAAAAACTACATTCGGCGGAATTATGATTAAAATAATTAATATATCGATCTGTAATTTTTAGAACCCTCATTCGCATAATATGAATTCATAATGTATCACATTTCAGGAATATAAAGATATGAAATATCTTTATATACAGCGGGTTTATTATTAGAGGAATGTAAATATAGGGCTGAACATTTGACAACTCATAAGGAATACACTGCTCTGTCATTTTAGAGACCTCCAATATATGGGTTCCAGGAATTTTTGTCATGGCTGAGAGGTCCAAGGGGATGAGAAAGCTGAGCTCGGAGCTCAGCGGAGTTGTGCAAATACCGTAGCAACAAAGTGCGCAGTTGTCTAAGCGGAGAATTACATCGGCTCGCATCAGTTCGTTTTCAGCGTTTTGGTTATGCGTTATATGTAATAATTCATAAATAATAACTAAATAAAACTTAAAATTAAAGTAAACGTTAAATTAAACATATATTTAAAAAATATTTTTCACTCGTGACAAAAGTCAAACAGAAATAGTTCATACGGCTCTGACTTGCTTACGTTTAGAGACTTCTGATTTAAGTCCAAGGCCATTCAGGCCATCCCCGAAACCGGACTTAAATCGGAAGAACAGTGTATATGTGCGCGTCGATGTCTGGTGCCCTTGAATTTTTATATGGAGCGGAAGGTTGTTTTTTTAATTAAATTGTATTTGATTGTGTTCACCTTGAAGTCCCGGTGTGTTGATGGCGTGATTGCACATGGATGATTGATTGATTGTTTTATAATGTGTCCCCTAAGGGTTTACATGACTTCCAATCCTTACAATACTTCCTCGTACATTTTTTTTTATTTTTCTGAGGGGACCTACAGTTTAAGGTGGGTTCCGAACCACCGAAGCCCCGGTAGAAGTACATAGAAAAATTTCCATTGGTACCGGCTCAGGGATCGAACCCCAGACCTCCTGCATGGAAGTCTGACGCGCTATCCTCTGAACCACCGAGGCTTCCGATTGTACATGGATGACATGAGATATTTTCGTTTATTAATAATTTTTAGTGCATTTGCAGCTAACTAAAGAATATCGATGTTATCATAAATGAGGCTAATGAAAATATGCGCGAAATCTTATTTGTAATTAAAACGAAGGAATGAAGTCGCTAAGTATAATCAAGGTGATGAGAGTGCAATGCCGTCAAAGCAGAAAGGAATTTTAGAAAAAGACAAGGACACCACCTAGGTTGCATTAAATTTTTGAAATAAAAATACTTGCCAATTACAAGGCAACACTAAATTTTGAGAAACAATTTTTTTTCAAAATAAAAGCTGAAAATCACCAGACATCGATTCCTCAATATATTCTTTATCATTTCCCAAAATTTAAGCGCTATATTTGCATTTCTCTAATAATAAACCCGCTGAATATAAATAAGGAACGGTCCGTAATTTGTGACGTCATTATGTATCAAATGCCCTTAATTTCAAAATCATTATTACATTATTATATACCATAGTCATTTTCAAAGTTTAGTGAACTGAAATATTTAATCATTAAATTCACTTCAATTTTCCCTTACATATAGTGAGAATTCTATTAAAAATTGTTTATAGGAAAGATTTCGACATATTTACAAGCAAATTTACTAGAAAAGATACAGTTCGAATATTTTGTCTCGGTTAATTCATTTTCGTAAATGAAAATGATAACTTGGTTACAAAAAACGATTTATCAGTAATTTGTAACTTTAATTTTAGTTTCTTTTAGTTGAAGTTACATATATATTTTACATACACACAATTTAACAATAAATATGCTTAACCATAGAAAAATTTCTAAAATACTTCAGATTTTTCATACGCAGAGTATTTCTTGTAAACTTTAATGATACTTTGTTATCGAAGCCCTGTTTCTGGAATTTATTCAACAAAAAACAAAGTAACTTTACCAAAGAAACTTAAAGTCCGTTTTTTTAAAAGAAATTCCACAACCCTGCTGTTAACTATTAGAAAATGATTATAGATTGGAGGCTTTTGAAACCATAATTGAATAATATTGTTTAATTATTTTTTGTAAAATATTTTTTTATATTTAGACGGTTGAAAAGTCTACCGACTAAATTTTGGTTGAATAAAGGTCGTTTGAAAAGTCAACCGACTAAATGTAAAAAAATATTTTACGAAAATGAATTAAATTTATGACTTCAAAAGCCTCTAATTTATAATAATTTTCTCACAATAAAGAACTTGGAGAACAATGGAGGAAATTTTCAACATCATAAGTTCCTTTTATCCATTTTAATGATTAACTGTATGTTCAAGGCGTACGTAGACACAACGGCATAATTGAATCATGGTTTCCGTTGGAGAAATTACCCGAAGAGCTACTGACTTCAGTTGAATTAAATGTATAGGTACGTAGTCGGTGTGCATTAGGTGCATTCAGTGGACTCGGAGAAGGATGGCATTCAAGAATGGAAGGGGGAAAACGAGAATGAGAACTTCGAAACGGGCATGGAGAATAATGAAGTTAGAGTGATATACCTACATTAGTTTCTAGATGGACCCTCAATTTCTTCAGACATCCTCTAATTCCTATCGATCCTCTATTAAACGCTAACAAAGTTTTCTGCAAATTCCTTTACCTTGTGTAACAATGGAATTTTTCGAAAATGAGATATCTCATAAAATCTGATAAATAAAATCTGATAAATAAAATCAAATTGTAATATATTTCTTTTAAATCTTGTTCTTCAATTTTAATTTTAAGAATTAGAACAGACAGTTTTTAAAAGTATATCTAAATGAAACTTCTTTTTCCTTATTCCCTTATAAAATATGTAGAAACTGCTTTTTAAAAAATGGAATTGGAAGCCTTTTACAATAAAACGTTTTTGGTATCAGTTCAGTAATACTTCAGTTCCAGAGCGGACCACAATCTTTTTTTTACAGAAATGATCAGCATTAAATTCTTAAGGGCACTGCTAGCTCCGATTTTTCAATTTATTTACGTGGGAAAAAATACATAAACAAATAATTTCACAAAATTGGCCATTTTCATAATATAATTCTTTGTCTCAGATTAAACTACTTAAGTAAACTTGTTGTTGATCAGAATTAATAAAAATAGACTTAAAGAACGTACAAAGTTTATTTAATTGTCATAAACAATTTATGTGAATCAGTTTGTTGTAGAAAAAAATTATTCTGTACAAAAATCGTTGTGATTTATTATTCGAATTTTAATTAATAACGAAAAATGGTCATAAATGGAAAATTTATAAACAAATTATAAAGTTATAAACAATTTAAAAATCTATCAAGACCCATCATAAAATAATTTACCATGAAAAAAACCTAATTTTCGAATTGTTTAATTAAAAAATGTTGAAACAATTTGTTTAAATATGTGAGTTACCAAAAAGCTTTTTGCGCCGTTCGATTCTATGGAAAAAATTACATAAAGTAAATGTGTTGATTAATTTCTTTCTCTACCCAATTTGTTATAATAAACGCTGAAACGGATGTCTTACTATGTAATTGTACATAACAAATTGGCTGACGGAAACAGTTGTTCAACACATGGACTTTATGTAATTTTTTCCGTGGAATCGAATCTTCCGTATCTCTTTCTTCTCTCTCTCTCTCTCTCTCTCTCTCTCCCCCTCTCTCTCTCTCATAATTTAAACAAATCATTTAACAATTTTTTTAAACAATTGAAAAATCAGCTTTTTTGCATGAAAAATTATCTTCTGAATAAATGCTATCATCCCAATATTAACTTCTCTGCTATGACCAGTGCTCTACCCATGGGTCTTAATATATTTAAAAATTGTTAAAAACTTTATAAATTGTTTACAAATTTTCAATATCTGATCATTTTTCGTTATTGATAACCATTCTAATAATAAATCACAACGATTTTAGTACAAAATAATTTTTTTCTACAACAAACTGATACATTGGAGTATTTATTTAAATAAATTGTTTATAACATTTAAATAAATATTTGTATACAATTTTTAAGTTTTTTAAGCCTACCTTCATTACTTCTTATCAACAACAAGTTTACTTAAGTAGTTTGTTCAAAAATAAAAAATAATATGTATTGAAATGGTCAATTTTGTCAATTTATTTACTTATAAATTATTGCAGATATAAATAAATTGAAAAATCGGCGCTAGCAGTGCCCTTAGGAATTTAATGCTGTTCGTTTCCAAAAAAAAAAAAGAAAAATTAAAATCCGTTAAAAAATGCAAGTTACCAATTATGAATAGTAAATTCTGAAAACCGAACATTGTGCGGTGTTTCGTTTTTTCTTTAAATTGGTTTTTAAGAATGTTTTTTGTCTCTCTTGAAAAATGGTCGAAAAGACGCTTTTTTCATGTGTGAATGGTCTTTTTTGTCGAAATTTCGCACATATTTTATGGTAGATACAGAAGAGTAGGAACAAAAACGTGCAAGACTAGCGGGTAAAACTTGAAATAACCGTCGTGATAAGTGAAGATAACGTCAAGTCTGGCAGGTACTGCATTAAAAGTTCTAGCATTAACTGTACACTACCCTCAACCACTCTCCATAAGCCTGTCTAATGTAAGAGAACGTTCGTAAAAGCATTTCGTTTCTTTCGTAATTTCCGGATTAATCACATGCTACTATTCTACGTACTCTACTTTGAGAAAAATGAAAATATTTTGTTAACTAACTTTTTACCATCCCACAAAAATATGTTGAAGTATTGTTTTTCTTGTTGCGAAAAAGGAAAAGTTGTAAAAGAAAAATGTAAAAAAAAAGTTGGAATTTTGATGCATTCAGAAAAGTTTTAAGCTGTATATTGTATAATTATCTCTCAAGTGTATAAGTTGAATAATTAAATGACGTCCTAGTTCTTATGGTAATTATATTAAAATGAATATGCAGAACATGCAGAGTGAAACTTTTAAGAATCGTATAAGGACTTGAACATAGAATATATTCAGCAAAGTTGATTCAAGAGAGTATATCAATCATCCTTTTAGTGTTGTATATTGACGTTACCACTTTCAGGTCTCAATACTTTTCACTTCCACTATTCCGTCTAGCGATTTTAGGATGATTAATTCAAACCTTTCACCAAAGAAAAGCAGTATTCTTCTGAAATTTTCAATAATCCAAATTTTCAATATCAACTTTTGCACTCTAGAACTTATTTGAAATAAAAACTAATTTTTATGTTTTCTCGTAATATTGAAAATTAATATTCCCTAATTTAAAGTTAAAATTAGATGTAAATTAATTTAATGATACTTTTAAACAAATTCAAATGAACTCGCATTTCTTCTCACAGAGACTGTTGTAAAAAGAATCTCAATTCTCGGGGGGGGGGGGGGAGTTTTAATTTTCCTACTTTAAAATGAGTTTTCTGCAAATGAAACAGTGTTTTTTATTAATAACAGGAAACTCCTGGAGCTTAATTTATACGATCAGTGCAATAAGGAATACAATTTAATCTTGTACTTTGAGTAGTTAAAGAATTCCTCGATTCTTCTTCAGATAAATTTATTCACCACACTAAAGCTGGCTCAAGGAAAAGCTCTTTTGCTGGAAATCGAACTGTCGCTGCTCAAATAAAGTCGATTTATCCAGCAGATAAATTTATTCGAAGATGGTAATGCTGGTGTTAAATCAAAAAGAATCACATTACTAAAGTGCGATCACAGAGTTCTTTTATGTATGCAAAGTAGTCAAACTGAATAAAATTCCCAAGAAATAAAGTCTAAACAATAATAACAGTGGTGTGCATTTGCATGAGTATGGCAAAACTTTTATTAATAAAAGTTTCGCATGAAAACTGCTTTAGAGTTTCTTCAAGAATTTTATATCAATACGAAATACACAGACGTAAATTTTCCTTATTTTATAAAATCCAAGTAAAAAACTTAACAGTTCTCACTTATTGTTTGAAATTACTCATCTTAGATAAGAACTAAAATGGAAATTTTCGCTAAGATAATATTTTGCAAGGAAAATTACATTTTTGTTGACATGTTGTAATAGAGATTCACGCTTCGTGACCTCTGCGAAATTTCTGAACTTTAGACATATTAATATTCTATACACTTCTCGTCACTACGTTATAGGCTATTTCGCAAGAGCAAACTTCCTGCCATTTTACCTATGAAAATGAACAGTTTCTTGGAAGACTGAAATACAATTGGAGTCAGCGTATTTATAAGTTTATATTATCTTCTTCTTTACAATCATGAAGTAATTGAAAAACCAAATTGTAAAACTTCCATTTTACTTTACAGTTTATCGTAAAATTTTATCCGGGTGCTATTCCATCGGGTTTCATTGAGCACAATTTTAACTTCAGAAGAATGAAAATAACTTTTTATCGCACTGAATTCTTTCGAACTGTAAATTAATTTAAAGTTTGCACTTAAAAATATAAATTTTAACTTTGAATCTTTTAAAAATAAGAAACAATTTTGTGGATTCGAATATGAAACGTATTTATGCAATTGACATCTGCGATTGATTAAATACAAGTACAGCTTCAGTCTTTTAACGCATTGTTGGGCGATTTCCTGTTTCCGCGAACATCAAAGGTGCTGACAAAGTTACTCTATTAGTTACTCTCTAACGCAATTGTGATTGACGTGAGTAAATAATCAGCTAAAGCGTTTTGTAACATTGAACGGAAGCATAGTTTTTCACACCTCCGTTATTTTTAGATAAAACAGTTCAACCAGAAATATTTCAGAAGAGGATAAATAATTATAAAATGTAATTTTCTAAAACGTCGCGAGTGAAAATAACAAATTATTTTTTAATGAGATACAAGATGACAATAATTATCTTGAATACACGTTTTGAATAATAGTTTAATTAAATCTTTTTAAATTACATTGAAAGTCACATAAGGCTGTTTTTTCTTAATTATGCTTGCTTTAATTTCAAAAAATTGGTCCTATTAACTTTGTCACAAAGGCAAATTCATCAACATGTCACTAAGATTTATAATATGTACATCCTTTATGCATTTTTAATTC
Source organism: Euceroptres primus (assembly GCA_037177015.1). Taxonomy (NCBI): domain Eukaryota; kingdom Metazoa; phylum Arthropoda; class Insecta; order Hymenoptera; family Figitidae; genus Euceroptres; species Euceroptres primus. The sequence continues at coordinate 17,402 of JBAGKK010100971.1, forward strand.
GTCCTTTTTTTGCCTTTCCCTCATGCATCAATGTTAAGTTAATTAGAGGACGCAACTAAGTGCCTATTTATTTTATGAGTCATACTATCAAACAGTTTTCAAAAATTAATTTGATATGCATAGTTCTTTCATAATTCTTTATACAACGAAAATTAAATTTTTAATGCGCAATCAGTCATCGGAAAGTAGCTTCATCATCATTGAGTAAATTGTCAGTGTGAACTTTTATAATCGTATATTGAATACCTCCTCCTCCTTACGTGACAATTGAGATAAGATCGAAGAATAACAGGCAAAGTTGGTCACGTGAACGTGCCTCTCAAAAACGTGCTAACGCTATCAAAGTCTCGAAAAGTCTTACACTTGTTGCTGAGTTCGACTATTTTAATTTTATCGAATCTACTATTCTAATATAAATAATGTTCTAATGTAAATAAACTATTCTATTTTTAATCAAAAATTTAATGAATTATTATGGAAAGATGTCAGAGTAATTTATAATTTATTTTCTATTACGTAATTAATAGAAGCCTTAATCAATTGCAAATAATGATTATTATTTGTTAAGACGTGGAAGATTATATTGGTATTCCATTTTTATTTGCGTAATTGAAAATAATTTAAATCCTAATGCGCAGACACGTAGACACAGTCAGACGTGAATTGCAAAAGATAAGAACTTGAGATAAGAACATGAAATAATGAGTTTCGGTAAGGTCAGTTGTGTTTGTCATAATTTTACTCGTATGCAATTCCTGAAGAATTTCCATAGATTTATTGAACACGTTATAATAAATTTTTTTCTTTGAGTAAAATCATAATTCCCGATATAATGAAATCCATCATGATTATCGGAAAATTTATAGGTCGATTAGAAGTGCATCTCTAAGGCATTATGGGAAAAATATAATAGAATTATCAGGAATATTGGACGTGATTCATTAATTCTTTGTGTCCATTATCTAATGTGATCATTCACTTCGATTAAAAATGAAGCGTTTACGGTAAGAACTTCTTTATTTCTTGAAAGTTGAATCAATATTCGTCATAGCTACTTGCTCAGAATTTCCGTACGTACAATTTTGATCAATTATTTCAATGCTAAAGCGTTATATAAGAGATTTCTTATGAAAAGCTAAATGAGATTTACAATTTCTGTACAATGTTCAATCATAAATTACTAATCTGTGTGATTTATAATTTTTCATTCTAAGAAAAAAATTTTACAAAGTAAACTTAAAGATTTAAATTACAATCACAAATTTTTAATGCATTTATAATTGAGCAGAGAAAAAATGCTAAAAACTTTCCAATTTTCCTAGGTGTAATGAAATTAGAAAAACAAGGTAAATTAAAGTAAATTATTCATTTGCGCACAGTAAATATTTTAATCAGCTAGCGTTCAACAAGATTCAGTGACAATTTTATTTTAAAAGACTGATTAGAATCGCGACAAAGAGAATTTAAACTGATTGTTTGTTAAGCTAGCAATTACTTTGCAGTTTTAATTTAACTTTCAAATTTCATAAAATTTATCAGTGGAATGTTGATACACCTTCATCCAATAAGCAAATGAAAAATGTTACAAAATTGCACGAAGCAAAAAATTAAAAGGGGCTTTTTACTTTGTTTAGATATAAAATTAATGTTTACTACAAAAATGGGTATACCTCGTTTAATGGAGTATTTTCCATTTTGGCGAACATTTTTTGGTCACACATTTCACCCTTTCTTGCATGCAAAAAGGTTTCCAATTACTGACCAATAATGGCTCCATTGAAACGTTGAAGACACTCGATTTCAGGAGAAGCAATTTCCTATTCTTTACCTCGGAAAAAAATTATAATAAAATTCAACAAAAGATTTGAAGGAGATTTACATTATCATTAAAACGATGGAAATGGAGTGCTCAATTAATAAGAAATTTTGATATTCATTTCAATAAATGTTTAATACATTGTTCAATGTCAGTCGATTGATCTCACAAAGTGAAGTCTTTTCTTAAGAGCAATAAAGGATTTTAAAAATAAAGAATAAAATTCCAAGGGTTCAGTGAGTCGTTAATTTAGCAATAATAGTTGGACGATGAGGAAAGAGAATAGTGTAATATAGGACAGGAAAAAAATATTGCTTTATAGTAAAATTAATTATCGAAATTCCTATAATATTACAAAATTTAATTTAACAAAAATCACCTTTAAAATTATAAATTATTGAAATTTTATATTATTTATTTTACACCGAAATTTTCAGAGAACCATGAAAGCCAGAGGTGAATTCGTATAAAGTTACGACTCTATTGCACTTGGTTTTATGTACGGAATATTTTACAGAAATGTTTAATTCATATTTCCGTTCAGAATATTAACTTAACTTTTATTGTAACTACATTTTTAAGCCTCGTTAGTTCACGTGAAAAATAAAATTTTTTCTAGTTCAGTAAAAGAATTTGTTGTATTGTATGTATACATTATATGCATTATATAGATTATTTAGATTATATACATTATTTGTAATTTAATTATTTACTCCACATGAGCTTCTTCCCAATTATACCAAAAAAAATGAATGTGAGCATTGAGAAAGAACCATTAATGAAGATCATTATCATTTAATTTGCTAAAGTTAGATAATTTCCTTCAATTTAATTTTTACCTGAGAAATAATTAATTCTTTGTCATTATTTTCCAAGTTTGAGTCCAAAGATGAATAAAAGTCCAAAGTACAAATTTCTTATTGAATTTCTTTTCTTATATTTTTATAATAAAATAGTCAATACTTGTCAACTCAAGCCAATAAAACTGAAACTAAGCGATTTTTGAAATTTCTAATAAAAACTTTCAAAATTACATTTTGAGAATAATATATTTTTCATGTCAATAATTGTATTCTTTTATTTAGACATGCATTTTTACAGTAAATAAACAGGTTTTCTTTAAATCTGTCTTCAAAATAATTTTGTACATTTCATTTCTACGTTATCTGTAGAGCTAAATGACGAAGTAAAGTACTCCTCATTTTATTTTCAAGAGTAAAGAGAGGAGGACTTATCCAAATACGTTTTGAAGTTTTAAAAGATTTACTCTTGAAAATAAGTTGGAGAGTATTTTAGACAAAGATTGAGCACTTTTCTCTTAATGCAAAGGGTACATTTGCGTAAGTAATTTGTATCCTAGATTCAAGATATACAAAATATACCTTGACCACTTTACGATACTAAAGTTTTGCCCTTTCTACAACTGTGCATTTATGAAGGTGCTTAAAGCAATTAATAGGAAGAAACTCTCTGTTTCTACAGAGAGTTTCTTCTTTCAAAGAATTAATGAGTAGCAAGGAATCTTGTCGCTTTTGCATAATTTTTTTTCCTCTTCGAGTACCTACTCCATTTATTACATCAAAGCCTCTTTACTCTACTTTTTAACACGAGATAAATTTGTTTTGAAGAGTCACACTAGGTATACTTTCCATAGTTTTAGTACTCACTAATTATTTTTAGTATCATGAATCCACTTTTTTAAAATGCAAGCGCCAACGTTACAAATTGTATTACATGATTATACAACAACGAGCTTCAACCCTTATTAACTTATGACTTCACAGGAATAAATTAAATCCTGGTCACTTTTAAATCCTGTGTATTATTTTTAAATAAACGTGAAAGGATTTCCCAGTATTTCGTAATGAAATCGGCACAGAATTTCCTTTGTAGCAATAGTATTCCACATCAAAGGAGCCTTTTCGTATGTTTCACTCGCCATTTGAGTATAATTGAATATTTAGTGTTCCTACGATGAAAATTTTCGAAATCTTTGTGGTTCGAAAACCAAATCAGTTGAATTTTCCCAAATTCAAACAGCGGTGTAGGAATGTTGCTTTCTGAAATCTTTAATTTGTTGCTAAAATTATATCGATATTTTAATTAATTGATTCAACATTGAATAAATTGTAATTTAATATTTTTTTTATTTGCTGGCAAATTACTAAATGTTATTTAGAAATAAACATAATTGTCCGTGAAATACTTTCTATTACTACGATTTTATGTAGTAGAGTGAAATGTTTTATAAACAATTAAGAAATGTCTATTTGTAAATGAATTTCTTTGGATGGTAATATTAATACAGTAAAGGTGAACATGGAAGTGATGAAATACACACTGTGTGTTATGTACCGAATTTAACTGCGAGTAAGTACAACTTCCATATTACGGATCTGTCTCTCATATAATATGCCTTTAGGGGGAAATAGAATCATGGAGACGTGACAGTAAATGTTGTATAATCCAGTGAAATGTGTGACAAACAGCTTTTGAGTGATAAGAATATTCCTAACTCTGTATAAGCCCTGGGCACATAATTCTGGTCTAGTGGAGCGTTTAATTTTCCTCTACACTTACTATTCAAACTATAGCCAACATTATATGCAAATTTAACATTTTCAGTATGAGTAAAAAAAGAGAGAATTTATATTTCTGTTTTTTTCAGAGACAGACGATACAAACGAAATTCTTTTTTTTTCGAAACAACGCGAGCTCGGAAATCCTCGCAGTTTTTTTAGTGCATAGGGTGAGGGTATACAAATCAAACGAGATATTTTTCAAATTTGATTCAAACTCAAGTAACACAATACGTTAGAAACGTTGCAGGAATAATGAAACTTTCGGGTTATTTTTATTTTCTTTCAATTTTCTAATTTTTTCTTTCTATTTTCTATTTGCAGGAATAATGAAACTTTCGGGTTATTTTTATTTTCTTTCAATTTTCTAATTTTTTCTTTCTATTTTCAAGATTGCCTGGATAAAAGGTCTCTTGCGGAAAAAAATGACTAGATGATGTCGCTCGATGATTTGTTTGCTTTTTGTGCGTCCTGTTTTTTCTGTCACGCATCTTGTATCTTCTAATGACATGCATGTACTTCATCCTTCAGTTTACATGTATGTGAGAAAATCTCTATGCGTAAATTTTTTCAAGGTATGTGAACGGAAACCAGAAATTATACTAAAAGATAATTATTTATAATTTGCTGTATAAGCATGTTGATGTTTATAGAACTCAGGAAGGAAAATATTTTTTTCGTTTAATTTAATTAAAGACAGAATTCCATTGTAGCGTTCAGCTACTTTATAAAAAATATACAAACGGAATTTATAATACACTGTAAGCACGGTTGAATACCGACCGGAATAAGCCTTCCAGGAAATAGTTTATACATGAGTGTGTATTAGTTTGGTCTGAATTTGTGGGCGAGGGATCCAACGGGACGAGGAAAGCTGAACTCGGAGCTCAGCAGTGTCGCGCAAGTAGCGTAGCAACAAAGTACGCAATAGTGACGCAGTAGTCTACGCGTTGCATTCCGTCCGCTCACATCAGTTCGTTTTCAGTGTTTTGGTTATGCGTTAATTTAAAAAATATTTTTCACTCGTGATAAAAATCAAACAGAAATAGTACATACGGCCCTCACTTGTTTACGTTTAAGCCCAAGGTCATTGAGGCAACCTCCGAAGCCGGCCTTAAATCGGGCTTTCAGTGTATTTCATAATTATGTTACGCTTGCAAAAAATTTTTGAGAGTATTTTGATATTAATCTAAACTCCTAAATAACTTTGTTACTAGAACGGCAGGGCCGGTTCTACTCCAAGATTCCTGTTACTGACATTTACCGACACTCGAGAAGCTTCGCTGGTTCGTGTCTGTACTAAGTTTGAGAATGTTCTCGAAGGTATGACGACATCGCTAGAATATTATCAAGGTTAATTTGGTGTAAACAAGGTGAAAATCCATTATATGTTACATAAACAATTTCAAAGCCACCCTTGAGATAACTATTGGAATGTTCTCGAAGGTGTAACCACAGTAGATAGACAGGGGTAGTTATGGATGGATTAATGTTAGTGCGTATCTGTGTGGGTATGTGCGCATGGCCGTGTGTGTCCGTGTGAGCATGATCGTGCGAGGTGAGTATACCTGTGTGTGTCCGTGTGAAACTGATAAATGAATTCCTACCATACCACACAATTAAATTTTTTAGTAAATAAATATGATAAAATATTTGTAAATTTAAAATTTTTTTCATCCTCTAAAGCTGCTGTATAATATAGTTTATAGAAATTAAGGATGATTTATTGCTTTCTGTCTAAATAGTTATGACTAATTTAATTTTAAAACATATTTATTTTAATACAAGTAGACGAGTAGGGGGAGTTCTAATGCAAGATTCCGTTACCGACATGTTACCGACACTCGAGAAACTTTGATGGGAACGTTCCACAAATCACGTGGTTCATGTCCGTGCTAATTTGATGAGTTCCAAGCCAGACTTCTGAGCCACTTCTGAGGGCTACTAAGCCATTTTATAGTATTTTTGTTTTTGACTGCCTGATTCTTCTTGGTTATCAAAGCAAATGCGTATGCGCTATTTTCGTTAATTAATTTGATAAAATATTTCTAAGTTTTTCTAGAATGTTTTCGAAGGATCTTTATGATATAATATTGCACAATTTTGAAAAACGAATTGTTTGTAAATAATTTCAACTTATAATCTAGTTAATACAAGACAAGCTCTCTGTAATAATTTGTTTAATATCCTTCTAGAACCCTAATTAGGTCAGGAATACGCTGCTCGATACATCATATGTAATACAATACTGTCACTCTCGTCGAGGCTCGAGAGATAAGACCAAATGCATTTTATTTAAGGTTTCATGCTCGTTCTTATATTATTAAATTTTTATATTATATTAAAAATATAAATAAGAGCTGTCAACTGCGAATTCAGTTTGTCACTGCATCAGCACCGATCAGCACTGAACCAACTCCGATCAGCTCTGGTTGTAGGAGTTTCCATCGTTTTGAAAAAAGGTGTTTCGAGAAAAACGAGTTTAAAGTTTCGAATACGATATTTTCATAATTATGAAATGTTGAATTACAATCAATCGGCGATGTCAGCTCTATTAAATATCCTTTAGGCTTCTTCAAATCGCTCATTTTCAGCAGAAATTTCATCTCTACGAGTTGTTCTGGCTTCTTTTGAGTCAAGAGAGCTGCGACGCGTGGTTCGACCTTGCCATGCCAGCCAGGTGCAGCCCTTGGACGATCAAAATAATTCGAATTTTGCAACAAAAATTTCACATAATATTTTCAAAGACCCATGCTTTGAGAATATGCAAAAAAATCGATAATGTGAAAAACAATTATAAAAAATCTACCGGCCCCCTTCGGGGGCGCGGGCACATTCTCATTGCGCACTTCGCGCGCGGCTCGCTTCACTCGCAAGTTTGAACGCGCCTAAGGCAAGCGGAGTGGCCGTCGCGCTTTGCGCTCCGCTCCAAAATACTCGCCTTAAAAAAGTGTGCTAAAGCACAATACAATCCCATAATTTTTTCGAAAGTCTTTGGTGAAGAAATATTAGTTTTTAAGTTTTTAACAGTATTTTTCACAATTAAAACGAAAATTATTTATTCAATCAAAAAACAGTTAATGGAAAATTGGTAGATCTTTTCAAGGCCAATCATTTTTACATTCTCATCAGAGAAGGTATTAGATTTGTGTAAAATTTGCCCCCCCCGTTTTCATCAAATGTCCACGTTTTGAGACCCCCTGAACCCAAAAAAATGGTTTTCGCGAATGTGTCTGGCTGTGTGTCTGTCTGTGTGTTTAGATTTTTTTGGTTAGCACGATAACTTTCGAAAGAATAGACAGATTGGATTGGCCTTTAGTATACTCTTTAAGTGTCCTCAAATAAAGATCAAGTTAGTTAGCCAGCCGTTTTGAATAAAAATTCAAAAAGTTACAGCATATTGAAAATATTTTAAACCACTTTTTCTTGCAATTTACAAATTCCATGTACGGATATTCATAGTACTCAGAAATTAGAACAGTTTATCCTTATGACATTTTTCGATAAAATGAAAATTATCAGACTTATAGCTTTTCAAAATTCAAAAAATCAAAAGAAAATGAAGATTTTAAGCCAAACAACGCACGATATGAAAAAAAGTCAATAACAGAAAAACATTACCTTTTGAAAGCTCTATAAGATCGGCATAACAACTTTTTGAATTTAAAAACGAAAATTCAAATTTTCCCGCCAAAAATAGTGAGATATGAAAAAATATTCAATAGAAAAGTTATTGGTCCTAAATAGGTCTACAAATTTTCTGTTGACTATTTTTTGATAGGATAAGTAGTTTACAGCATTTTGAAAATTTTTGGGACTACTTTTTTTTGCAATTTACAAATTCTATGTACAGATGTTCATAGCACTCAGAAAGAAGACTAATGTATCCTAACGACAGTTTTCAATAAAATGAATATTATCAGACTTACAGAATTTTGAAAATTCAAAAAATCAAAAGACAATGAAGATTTTAAGCCAAAAAACGCAGGATATGAAAAAAAGTCAAGAAAAGAAAAACATTCTTTTTTGAAAGCTCTACAACATTGGCATAACAACTTTTTGAATTTAAAAAAAAAATCAAAAATTCAAATTTTCCCGCCAGAAAACGCGAGATATGAAAAAATATTCAATGGAAAAATTATTTTTCTTAAATAGATCTACAAATTTTCTGTTGACCATTTTTTGATAGGATAAGCAGTTTTCGTTTTAATCTTAAAAATTT
>JBAGKK010101079.1:0-26010 GCA_037177015.1 Euceroptres primus
GTTCAGCACTTAGAATTGAATAAAGACTATTTTATATAAACTCCAAGTTCTTTACTCCACAATCAGGCACATCAAATGAAGTTAGGGTGTATCAGTGCAAGTACTTTCAACAATTTGCAAATTTTCCATCTCGACTGGAATTCAACTTTTTAATTATCTTTATACTTTTCAGGAGTTTTAGTAAATAATATTAAAATACTTTTTATAAAATTCTTTTTAAATATTCTTTAAAATTTTCACAATGAATGAATTCATCCAGTTTGACAGACTTATTTACAAATTTCGTTTTGGAATTTTTACTAATATTTAATTTGGTTTAGTAAGATTCAGATTAAATTTGTTTTCTCAAACTGTCATACTGATATGTGAACATGCTGACTTTGATGATACATCCCCTTGCTCGTTCATATTATTAAAAACAATTGTTTCCATAAATTAGGCATACTTTGAAAGTGAATAATAAATCAAGCTCATACTTATTATTTTTACCCAGAGTGTTGAAGTGTTTGTATTCACTTGTTCAGTGAAATTAATTTTTAAGCTCACATAAATTCCATTTCGCTTGTACTCTTTTTTTTTTCCTGCCACAGCGACTCTTTCGTCTCCTTTTCCCCCGCTATTCTACCTGCAAATCGCTACCAGATGGGGAAAATTGAATTAGTCACAGCCACACTTATAATTACAACCGCTACGGCTCCAGTCCCTCGTCTCTCTCATTCTCCCATCCTCCGCTTCGCCGATTTCGCGAACGGCAAGCGTGCGGTAATAGCAGTAATTTTTCCAACGTTAATTTCATGCAAAAGTTTCCAGGTTCGCCGAGTCGCCAGTCGATTGGTCTTTTTGGCCTAGGATATGCCGGATACAAACGAGAGAAAAGAACAAAAATAGATATCCGAGCGTGGCAAAAATTCACCGGCAATCTTTCGTGGTGGCAAACCTCCAGCACCGTATGCTCTCGCGGTCCGTGAAGTGCCTTCTTGCTTTTAGAAATAATGAAAGATCTGCTTTGGCTCTACGTCCCCTTTTTTTCTTCCGAGTAGCACGTTTAGCATATTATTAGATAAAACGGAAAATTCCGTACAACTAACCTACAACATAGCAGGGCCGAGGCAAGTGTTACAAAATATTCTGTAACAATATCCTTGATCTTTTAAAATTCATTATACATTTGCTAAAAATATTGAAGACTGAAATCATTTTGCCACGAAAGCTATATTTTACATTTAAACATTCATAAGGGTGAAAGTTGAAACGTACCAGACATCGATTCCTTGATATGTTCCTTATTATTTCCTCAAATTTAAGCATTATGTTTGCATTTATCCCTTAATAAACCCGCTGAATATAAAAAAATCGGTCGGTAATTCGTGACACACGGTGGGTCTCGACTGAGCTTAACCCAAAGGGGCTTACACCTTCCGGTTTTCTTTGGACTACACTTCTGTGATGTCTCACAATCATTTTAAGCCCAAAAAGAGAAAAAAATCACGGGCCGTTTTTGAGAAAACTTAATTTTTGATTTTTTTAAAGAGGTTAATCAACATATTTTCACGAAAATAAGTTAAAATAAAATTGTATTGGCTTACACAATTTAGTTTAGCATACAAAAGAAGGTTCTAGGTGCTGAACATCTTGCGAAAACTGAAACCGTTCAATAATTCTGAAAAATGAGAGAAAAAGTGGATAAACATGAGTTTTTTGGAAATTGTTCCTTTCCAATCCATCCAAAGTCCCAAGTACCTCTACAAGAATTAACCCGTTGTCAGTGTATGACGCATATTGCGTCAAAAAAAAAAGTGGCCAAGAGTGCGTTTTGACGCAATATGCGTCATGTAAAATAAATAGATTTATACTACTTCGATTAACATTAAACTTGGTGCACAAAGATATTTTGGGTCTCTGAATCCGAATCTGGCATCAGAATTCCAAAATTCAAAATGGCGGATCCAATATGGCTTATCGAAATTACGCAAAATTGGTGGATTTTCATGAAACTTGGTGTATTAAAGTTTCTTGGGTCTCTGAATCCGAATCTGGTATCAGAATTCCAAAATTGAAAATGGCGAATCCAATATGACGACCAAAAGTTTTGAAAAATCTAATGAGTTGGCGGATTTGGATGAAAGATGGTACTATAGAGATCTTTATATCCCTAAAAATGAATATGGTGTCAAATTTCGAAAATTCAGAATTGCTGATACGATATGGCGTACCAAAGTTTGGAAAAATCCAAAGAATTTGCGGCCTTCAATGAGAGTCGATACATAGTGCTTTTTCGGTTCACTGGAAACAAATCTGATGTCCATATTCAAAAATCTATTAACCATTGTCATAGGGAACGAACAACGTCAAGTCAACCCCCTAGTACCAATTTTTATCATTGCCATTTTGGATCAGCTTTTTAGAAATTTTAAATTTGGACCTCGAATTCGTATTCAGCGACCCAAATAACCATCTAGTACCAATTTTCATCCAAATCCGCAAACTCATTAGATTTTTCAAAATTTTTGGTCGCCATATTGAATCAGTAATTTCGAAAATTTGAATTTTGACCTTGAATTCACATGCAGCAACCCAAATTTCGAGTAAATCTAAAAAAAATGAATGCTCTAGCTCTAATAGGGCCGAAATTATGGCCTTCCGAAAATGGACTTTTTTATTGAATTTTGTTAAACATAATTTTTTTAATTTCTCGTTTCTAGATGAAAATATGATTAACTCTTAAAATGAGTGAAAGATATATTATTCACATAATATTATATTCAGATAATGCACGTTGCAGCCTAATTTTGTAGTGCGGCTGATTCTTAGGGACTTTATATTTTCTCCAGAAAACGAGAAATTAAAAAAATAATGTTTAACAAAATTCAATAAAAAAATGTCATTTTTAGAGGGCTATAATTTCGGTCCTATTAATGCTAGAGCATTGAGTTTTTTTAGATTTACTCGAAATTGAGTCTACTTACATTTGTTTAGTGGCAACTTTCACCAGCCATGCAAAGGAAAGAAGTTATTGCCCAAAAACTAAAATTGTTAATTAAAAAAAAATTATTCTCGATTTTCGCAAGCTATAACTCCAAAACTTTTAGAGATAGCACATTCATTTATATTTAAGTTTTGCAGCAAATGTTGTGAACTCTAATTCTTGTAGAGGTACTTAGGACTTCGGATGGATTGGAAAGGAACAATTTCCAAAAACCCATGTTTTTCCACTTTTTCACACATTTTTCAGAATTATTGAACGGTTTCAGTTCTCGCAAGATGTTCAGCAGCAAGGACCTTCTTCTGTATGCTAAACTTAACGGTGTAAGCCAATAAAATTTCATTTTTAACTTATTTTCATGAAAATATGTTGATTAACCTCTTTCAAAAAATCAAAAATTAAGTTTTCTCTTTGGCCCAAGCGTTTTTTTTCTTTTTAGGCTCAAAATGATTGTGAGACTTCACAGAAGCGTATTCAAAATAAAACTAGAGGTGCAAGTCCCTTTGGGTTGAGCTTACAATTAGTCGAGACCCACCGTGGACATCATTATGAATCACATACCCTTAAAATATATAAAACTTCCTCCAGAACTCTGGTCAAATGTAGGTAGATGCTCCAATTTATTCCTGATCCGGATGAAAATATTTACTAACGGTAGCACAAGAAAGTGAAATGTATGATTAATTACTAAAAAAAGGTCTGAAGGTATCAAAATGTTGGAAACAGATGAAAACTAGTTGTCATTTGTTTGCAACATTTTATGCATAATTTATGCATAATTTTTTGCATAGTGACTACCCATAGTTCATTATGCACAACTTATGCATAATTTTTCCATCTGGGTAGTATCCTTTACGGTTTAATATAAATTTTATGTCATTTTTCATTGCTGTTTTTCCCATGCGACAAAGGCTTGAAATAACATGGAATGAATTTAAAAAAGGATGAGATTTATTCAAATAGATGTAAGTGCAGTTATAAGGTGACTCGGAAACACCGTATACTTACCCAATATAAGCGTTTTATGTTCAGCGCAGAAAAGCCTCAGAGTGGAACTCCCAGGATTTTGATAAGAAGGTCGTTTTTCCACTCACTGACGTGCGATTTGTGATTCTTGGATGTGGTTTCTTGAAGCAGTAAAAAGTCGAACGAGATTTTTGCACGATGAACGAATACAATTCGAATACATTCGAGGGGCTATAAACGGAAAGTTTTGTGACTTCCTTGCATCGATCACTTTACATATCATTGAGGAAACAGTAAAAAAGTATCATGGAAAATATTGATAATCCCAAAAAAACTAGAAAATTGTAAATTGTATTCTATTACCAAAATACGAATGACCTCTTCCTGCAACCAGAAGATGCAGAATACTTGTGTATTTTTTTTTTTTTTTTTTAAATGAATTTTATGTACCTTTCACTTACAAACGCTAAGCAAACGTTCTCTACACTATCGTGTTCACTGGCTTTATGTTACAGCTTATCCAAATAGATCTCCAAAAACAAGACATTTTTCTCATGTTGAGAAATTAAGAATGAAAGGAGAATTAAAATCCCTCTTTTTAAATTGTACTGTTATTTCAAATGCAACCTAAAAAAGTCGGAAGTTTAAATTTGGATGACTCATGTGATTTTTCGAAGGATATCCATAGCGATTCTTCGTTTCCTTTCGCTTTGCGTTTCACCTAGTCAGAAAGAAACCCTTCACTAAGTAAACATCGTCAATGTAGTAACATTAGGAAAGAGGTTTGGTAGAGGCTGGACAAAGAAAGGCAAGGCTCTAACGAGAATCCATTGCTTTTGAAGGCTCTGGCCCCTTTCTTCGCCGCTTGCCACGTTAGGGTCGGCGGGTGCTAAGAAAACACTCTTCGAGTTGAAACCATGGTCAAACTGGACGTAAGCCGATAGACGCTGCGATATAGCAAGAACCAGGAAAACTGCTAATTTCATTACTCGTTAAATCGTTTTTAAAGTACTTTCTTCTACAAGAAAATGGAAACACTTCTCCGTTTGGCTGGAAAAAATCAGACTCTTGAACGAGGTACTCAAACATATTTGAGAACAATTATCCTTGCCTCTGAAATTGAAACAGCTACCAAAACACAAACGAAAAGTGTATTCTTTTTTAAGGATGTACTTCCTGTACAGTCTACATCAAAATTAATAAAATCTTTATATTAATTTATAAAATCAAGGAGAATAAATCCAAAATTGTTTTTAACGGATTTTCAAAAATAAACTTAAGGATCTTTAGAAATACATAGTTTGGATCATAATTGTTTACTTAAACATAGTTATTTGGATATTTGTTTTTTCCTTCAGCTTACAGTTCCATTTGGTAATTCTCTGGCACAGTTATTTTATTTAGAAATTGTACGGTTTTTCATCTTGCAAATTAAACTATATGCCAAACAACAAATTTTTTTACAAAACGTACAAAAGAGAATTGTAAAGAATCCCTTAAAGAACAAAATGAGCTATTGATAATTGAAATTGAATGAAAATTACGACTTTTACCCAAAGTGAACGAAAAACCACAAATATCCAGATATCTATTTTTAAATAAAAATTTATGATTTTAAAAATTTTTTTCAGTAATATGTTTCAGTTCCTCTTCTAAAATTTGCTGCAATAACATTAGGGTCCCTTTTGATGATTTTATAATTCAAGATAAAGAGTGGATAATTTTAATTTAACTGTACGGAGTGAACATCCTTAAGTATCTCTTAATTATTTAAAATAGTTAAATTTTTTAGGAGAATTTAAATTTAATTTTCCAATTTTTAAATTTTCTACAACCGACCTTGAACAATTAATGATTATTGTAAGCCACTATTTTTCGTATGTCCAATTGCAGAATATAATAATATAGTATACCTTTAGATAATATAGAGAAATTCTCAGTCTATCAAAATTGTATTGACGCTTGTTTTTGTTGAAATGTGAAAGGTTCCTGAGATGTTACCTTATCAATTATTTAATTTATCAAATATAATTAAAAACAAAAAGTTGTAAAGTTTGAATTAAGATTTAATAAAAAAAGCAATTTTCTATGAAGTAACCTAATAATCAATAGGAATGATTTGTAATATGTACCAAGCTATAGGTTTGAGAAGCAGTCTATACAGAAACTTATAGTACTTGACTATGTTTGCACATTCCGGTGCCGACCATAACATTCACGAGGTTATGCCTGTGCTACGAAATTCATATCCATTAAAGACAGTCGTTACGGTGCAGCAATGCACAAGATGATCCGTCGTATAGGTTCCTATAACCATTTCCCATTAGATATATGCAGGAAACATGTCTGTCGAGCCACGTTATACTACGTTACACGTGTCTTGTTTATATTATCAACAATAATATTTCGTGAACGAAAATGCATGTTCTCCAAGATGATTTGAGCAACTATGCCTAGCTGCTTCAGTAACATAATGAAAATCTTATCAAAGGTTAAATATTTATCAAGGAATATATGGGTTTTGGGCATTGCCTGTCCTAAACCGGGATAGTCCTTGAGCGTCTCTGAATACAAGCAGTCAGGGCCGTACGAACCACTTTCAGTCGGAATAATATGAATCATGTAGGAATAATATGAATTATGTAACTGAATTATGTACGCATGTACATTTTTTTACCATAAGGGATGAAAATTCTTAAATGACGATGACTACTACTCGACCACCATGCCTCCCTCTCTACCCTCGGACTCGCTCATATACTGAATGCCACCGAACGAAATTCTAGGAATATCTTAAACCGGGATTCGAGTGTAATTTAAACTAATTTCATTAATCATGTTACTAAAGTTTAATTTAATTTTTATAGTAACGTAAAATGAAGAAAAATTGAAATTTACTTTTAATTTTTTGTGTTGTTGATTTTGTTTACAGATTCTCAGCTGCCAAAGTTTGCAGAGTCAATACCAAATGTGACAGTCAGCGTTGGTCGCGATGCTCTTCTTTCTTGCGTCGTAGACAATCTACGAAATTTTAAGGTAATTATATATAGCAAATTTTGTTGAGTAACTAAGTACCACTCTATGAGAAAAACACATTTTTTCTAGAAGAGTAACAATTATTTTTTAAAATCTTTTAAATTGACATGAAATTCTCTTCTCATTCTACTTTCGGGTTGCATTTACTTCATCTGTCATCACTGGAAGTATTCAATAACCTTTTCGATTTTTAAAAACTAACAATAAATTTTAATTAAAAATATACAATATAAGAATTCTCAGTATTTTAGAGTTTCGATGATTTTATAAAATTAAAAATGATGATATAACCACAGTGCAAATCCAAGATTAAACGAAGTTTGTCTAGCAGGAGAGTCGCAAAGTGACTTTATCACGTCACTCACTAAATGAAATCTTTCTCTTGCAGACTCGTAGAGAAAATTCAGTTTCGTTAACAGTTTCTCCACGTAGCCTGCTGGACCTCAGTTCTTTAACATAGCTATTCCTTCGGGGAAAAGTCAGGAACAAGATACAAAGAATATAAAGATCTATTCTGATCTTAGAATTTTAACAGGAGTAAACTTGTCTCATACTATTCTCGAACCAAATTAGATCCCGCCTTATTTATTTCTTCGTTAAGAAAATTTACTAAGGGTTCCACAAAATAAACTGCGAAATTACAACATTTACAAATTATAAATTCTTTGAATTCTATTAGCACTCGGAAGGCACGAAATCGTGAAGAATATCTTTTTGAGATTTAAAAGGAATAAATAAGAAACCATCAGTTGAACGCAGTTGCAAAAAATCTCAGAAATGTACATGAAAGAAAGAAAACAAAGAACAATAAAATAGCAGGAACAATAGAAAAAAGAATTAAAACCAACCGTCCCTTTCGATTGCACTCATGCCCAAGGAATACAAAAACGTTTTCTCATAATTAACTTTGACCCAATTGTATGTCTTTCATTCATAATTACTTATCGTTTTTTGGAAGCATTATTTGAATTAAACTAAATTATTTAAAGTGAGTGTTTACTACTTTCCGTTTAATAATAAATCGCATGGAAATCTACTTTGCTACAATGCTACAAATTACGAAATTCCCAGGGTGTCGTTGCTCGAAACTCAAGTATGTAGCAGACTCAAGCGAGTTACCACTTGAATTTTCAAGGCTCCCAATATATTTCACATGTTCAGGAAAGTGCATCATTGCGAAAACTTAAACATAAATCGGATTCTGTGAGTTGCCGAAAAATTTGAAATTTACATACATAGGAGAACGCAACTCGTCGAGCAGTGGATTTCGAAGGCTGTGAGCTAAATTGTTGTAATATCGATCTATGCTCATAACTATCGGTCGGGAGTAACCCTACCACGTAATCCGCATAATACTTCTTGGATTATCTAGGACGAGAAACTTACTTAGAGCACGTTACGTTGGCCCTCCCCATTAAAGTTGTGCTCAGTATTTCTGCACTTATGGCAAACGTGTGTTCGTTCACTATGTCGACTTCATAAATTTCTCGACTGACTACAGAGCTGAGAGAGCTCTGGTAGTTTGAAAGCAGATACTTTACTTTATTCAGGAGACACAGTTTTTTAAGTTTCAATAGCAATGCTTTCAAAAGTATTTGTAAAGAACTTTAACTTTTCAGAAATTCTTAAAACTATTTCATATTATTAAGACTATTTTTTACATTTTAAATACATTTGAAAGTTTATGCAAGCTTTCTTGACAGATTTAGAATTCTTAGTACAGTTATTTTTAGTTTTTTCAAATGTGGAAATTGATTAGACTCATAAGTGATTCCAACCTTTAAGTTCAAATTCGATCGAATTGAATTGAACGGATTTAAGAAAACTTATTTCTGTGAGTTATCTTCAAAATATGAATCTCTAAGAATAGTTCAGCGAAACGGCAAAAATAAATCAATAATAAAACGAAATATAATTAATTCGTCCCTCGAGGTCAGTTATTTTGAAATTTAAATCAATTAATAATCTTTATTTGCTAATCTCTGAGGTTATCTCCTTTTAATTATTTCTCATAGTTTTTTCCTGATGAGAAAAATTGTTTTTAATTCAGATATAGAAGTTCTCTGATCTAATTGATGGATTAACAAATAAAAGATGTATCTTCATTACCTGATTATAATTTCGAAAAGTTCATTTTTAAAAACTAAATCGAAGTATATTTTCTGATTTAAGGTGGCGTGGGTTCGTGTAGATACTCAGACCATTCTCTCCATCCATCATAATGTAATTACACAAAATCCTCGTATCTCGCTTTCGTTCAACGATCATCGCTCTTGGTATCTTCACATAAAGAAAGTTCAGGAAGTGGATCGAGGCTGGTACATGTGTCAAGTAAACACAGACCCCATGAGAAGTCGACAGGGCTACCTGCAAGTTGTTGGTAAGTTTCCTTCTCAACAATCAACTATGCGACAAGCACGTCTTAACTCTATTGTGTAACACGAGAAGGACGAATTACTACACCCTGTTATCTTATACTCAGACTGTAATTACACAACTAATTTAAGAAGTTATGCGTATAATCCACAAAGGCAAATTGGAATTCTAGGTTACACAAGTAGTCTAATTTATCACTTAAAGCGTTACATGTACAATGTTCTCAAATTTAATTTAAGAGTTGTTTGCATATCAAGAAGCCGAGTGATTTTGGTTCAAAATTCGATTTTACGTAGAAAATAGAAAAAAGTACTTTTATTGTAAGTCGCTTATGATGAGCATTTTTAAAACTATTTTAAAAGATATGTATATTCTTGTTATAAATGATACATTCTATACCAAAAAATAAATTATTGCATGAAATAATGCTGAAATGATTTGCAGTATCAGAGAACAATAATTTCACAAAATTATACATTTCTATAATCTTATAAAATAAAAATCAGATAATGTCACAGTAAATTGTAAATCAGATAATGTCACAGTAAATTGCGATTTTTTTCCTAATTAGAATAAAATAAGTATAAATAAGTTTTTCGTACCGAAAAAATTAGTACTATTAAATAAGAATTGACTCTACCCTATCACAAAAGCTAAAATATTGATAAATTAGCTATATATTTTTTATAAATATTTGAAAAATAAACATTCACAAAAAGTGAAAAGTCCACCATTTTTCTTTTGTTTCAGTTACCGGAGCTCTGTTTCTTAAATGATTGTAGATTTATTGCATAAGCTTGCACGCAGTAAGGAAATTATTTGTTTTGAAGCAAAATACTTCCTTGAATAGAATAAATATTTTAAAAATATGTAACTTTCTTTACTAATAAAAAAACGAAGCCACAGCAATAGGTACACATCTATGGAGTAGGCGCTCTTTACTGCGCAGACCGAATGAAGTGGATCATTTATTCTATTGTCACACACTGAGAAAAAAATACTTTTGAATCTATAGAATATGCTATAGATCTGCCAAAAGCAGATCCTACAGATTTCAAGTAATATGCTCTGGAATTTATAGCATCGCTGTTGAATCAAAATCTGTTATTTTTGAATCAAAGTTTACCGATTTGAATCAACAGTGATACTGAAGATTCTGTAGTATATTATTATAAATCAATAACATCTGCTTTTGGAAAATCACAATAGCATATGCTGTAGATTCAAAAGTATTTTTTTCTCAGTGCAGACTTCTGTTTTTCGATTTCTCATTTTGCTGCAAATTAAAATGATACCTAAGGATTTTCTGTTACATGGGCATATCTCAGGAACCTTTCACTATTATGTCTCTCAAAGATATCTATAGGTACATAATTTTAATATATATCAAATTATTTTTGTTTTAAGGTATATATTATAGTGTAAACTATACTGCACAGATGGTTTTAAATAGATCTTCGAATGTTAGATTTTTAATGAAGTCAGTTTGTCCCGATCCACATTTTCATATGCTTTTTATGCTTGAACTTTATGACGAAATAAGATAAGGCTATAAAAAAATATCTATTTCAAGCTAATTAAATCAGAATCATGTTTGTTTATGAGAATCTTCATTTTCTTTCATACGAACCAAGTCACAGGCTTCAAAAGTATGTCCCTCGAAATTTGACATTTCGACCGTAACGCTTATATTTGCAGACTTTTTGTAAATAAGCCAGCTCGCACGCGATAAAAGCTTATTGAGACTCAAAATTCAAGTAAGAATAGAGGGTAAGGGCCAATCTGAACCATTGTGCTAACTTTCTTATGAGAGGAATCATAATTATAAAAAAAACATTGTGTGTGTGCAAAATTTAAAAACGACCGTAACATTCATGATACTCCTTGAAATATAATCAAAAGTTTTGGAAAAGATAATAAATACCTTCTCACGGTTCTTCTTCAGCTTTCTGTGATTGTGCTCAAGGAACAAATACTTAATTGCTTTTATTTTCATTTTCTAATTTTCAAATTTTCATCAACCGACCTTCAAATGTTCTTAAAGACAAATGAAATACCGACAGATCCGCCTCTTTCGCAAAATCAATTTTTTTATTCTTTAATAATGATTTTAAGACAATATTTATGTCTGTCCAACTGCAAAATATGGTTTTGTAGGACTTATAGATAATATAGAGAAATTCTCAGTGTTGTGCTTACAGAAATTTTGTCGTTTACTTTTTCAGTGAAAAGTGAAGGTTTCTAAGATATGCCCATATAGTATCGCGTTACTGTTAAAAAGTAAATATTCTATAATCCTGTAATTTACAAAAAAATCCATTGAAAATAAATCTATTTTCTTAAAAGTAAATCTTAAAAAATGTTTTCTATGCAAGCTCATTTTCGTGAACTTTTCAATGCTAGACATAAATACTACTAATGCACACGAATGACCTGAAAAACATTTTCATGAACTTTCTATTTTCGTTCTTCTTATTACAGTTCCACCGTCGATCATTGCCAAAGAAACAAGCACGGACATGGTTGTACGCGAAGCTTCGAACGTAACTTTAACCTGTAAGGCAACCGGATATCCAGAACCTTACATTATGTGGCGACGAGAGGATGGAGAGAATATCAATTATAATGGAGATAGCGGTGAGTATTAATCCGACATTGCACATTTCCATATCTCATAGATTTTCAATAAAACAATGGTACATGGAGAAAAATAGATAGTCAGCCTGAACATCTAGAGTGTCAAACTGACTATATTTGAACTTTAACTATAGGACAGCTCTCTAGATAGTGCAGCGTACCATGGAGTGGAGTGTCAAAATTTGATGGTCAGCTTCACTATCCTAGAGTGTAAAGTTGATGATAATAGAGTATAAAAATAATGATCCCAGAGTGTAAAGTTGATGATCCTACAGTGTAAAGTTGATGATCCTGGAGTGTATAATTGATGATCCTGAAGTGTAAACCTGAGTATCTCAGAGTGTAAACTCGATTATCGTAGAGTGTCGACTTTATCATACCAGAGGGTCAACTCAAGTATCTGTTGTCCTTCTCTTACCTAAGTTACATATATGCATGAGAGTAAGAGAGAAAAAGGAACTACAAAATTAAATATAACTTGCAAAACATGAAAATTTATCTAAAATCTAAAATTTACCGAAAATTCTGGAAGAATTTTTTATTATTTGTAAAAAGCAAAATGCATGAGTTGATATGAGTAAATAGTGCACTTTGACAAAATATTTCTTCTCAAGCATGAGAAGCTATAACACGGCGTCACTCCAACGAATTGAAACATTTGAAACCCAGAAAAATTGAGAAACCGATAAGAATGCGTATCACACATCTCGTAACTCTTTTTTTTTGTATCAATGAATGACGAAGTTTTGAACACGTTTTCGGTCCGGAACATTATGAGAACACGCACTGATTGTCCTTAGTTCCTTAAAAGCATAAAATTTGTCGTTTAAAACTAACAAAAAGACACTTTTCACCATGTTCCCTCCATGCACTTCACTCACCACGCATGTTTGATATATCGAAAAGCGATTTAACGCAATTGAAAATCTGTTTAGTACGTCAAACATGACGCTGAGCGACATTCGTTCCGAAAATGGCGAAAATGCGTTTTGAGGTTTCGGGTGTCTTCACTTTTAGAGTTCGATAAAAGTCGTGATGCTACTACTTCTGATTGATTACAAGTTTGACACTCTGCGAATGGTCAAAATGAGTGAAAACAAGATATTTAACTTGATTATCCCCGAGTGTTTATTTGATCATCCCTGTTAGTGAGTTTGATCCCGAAGTGTCGATTTGATAATCTTTGTTAGTGATTTTGACTTTCCCGGATGGTCAAAATGAGTGAATTCAAGATGTTCAACCTGATCATCCCAGAGTGTCGATTTGATCATTCCTGAGAGTAAGTCTGACCCTCTGCGGATGGTCAAGCTGAACATAAAATGAGAGTCTCTCTGACTAAGAAAAAATTATGGATTGTGCATGATTCTATCTGGAAGGTTAAACTGACCATCTAAATTTTGACACTCATAGTTTGGCTATCCATTTTTCTCCGTATACTCGTTATTCTTTTTAAATTTTCACCAAAAATGACACATATTAGAAGCATCGCAAATTTATTGCACGCTAGTATATTCATTGCTCTTGGAAAAGCATAAAGTCACTGGAAAGTTAGAATTAAATAAAATATATCACAAACATAAAGTTTTACACGATTTGTGGAATACGAGATATAATCTTCCTCGTGAATTCTATTTGAAATCTCGTAAATATTCATAAAGATCGGAAAATAACTTTTCAATTATTCGACATTTGAAGGTATCAGATTAACATTTCAGGACGTTGGAAATTCACAGTGAATCGTGGGATATTACCTTAGTCTGCAGCAATATTATTTTTATCTAAAGTGGATCATTTATATTTCTTTTCCTTATTTTTGTGTGATTAGACTAAATAAAAGTAATGCATTTCTTCGCACTTTTAAAAAGTTTAATTTCTTCTTTTTACTAAATCGCTTTAACAGTCAGAATATATATCTCGATCCCAGCAAAAGCGTGAAACAGAAATTATGCAGATTCCCTCCAATGTAATGTGCTACTTCCTCGATCAATTATTACCGAACGGCTCTCCAACATCGAAATTCTGTCGCCCGATTAACTCGATGTCGTAACGCAATTATTCAGCCGCGAATGGCATTTCCCGTTTGTGAAGATTCGTTTACAATGCATGAACTCTGATCAAAAGTGAGTACTGCAATGCACCAGTTCATCCGAAATAGTTAAAAAATTTAATTTAGAAGGTCTAAATTAATTTAAAACAAAACATTTACATACGGGAAAATTGCCTAAAACGGGCCCCCTTTCATATTTTCCGGAAAATAAAGCACATTACGCTTTTATCAGAAGTTTTCTAGCCTAACCGGGGGGAAAAAAAAAGGTAGGGCAAAAAAGTGTCTGTAGACAAATCAATTTTCAGACTAAACTACTCATCCGATTTGGACGCTTTTTTAAAAATTAAAGTGTATGAAATTCTACATCGCTACAATAGAGGATATTTAAAAAAAAAATTTCTCAAAAACTTTTAATTTAATAAACAAAATGAAAAAAAAATTTTTTTGACTTTTCAAGACTGCCATTTAGTTAACAAGTTTTTCATTTTGCCGAAAATGGTCCACGTCGAGGCAAAAACTCATTAACAATCATGTGTAGCAGTATTAATTTAATAAAACAAAAATTGAAATTGTTATAAATAAATTAGTGAACAAAAATTATATCTTATTTATTTGACACATTTAAATGCACTAAACCAATATTTTCAAGAGAAAATGTAAATAAAATAATGTTAACTTAAGATTAAAAGTCGTTAGACATCAATTCATAATCGTTTATAACAATTTCATAAACAAATACGAAATTAAGGCGTTTTTAATTAGATAGATTTATCATTTTCAACAGAATTAGCTATAAATATTTCACCAATGATCTTCTGCTGTGATTATTCGCAATTAAACGATATTTGTACATTATTTAAACAAATTTAATGAACAAATGCATTGCTTGGTTGTTTTTCAATAAATTAGTTTTGTTTTTTTAGCAGAATCAACTAAAAATATGTCTCCAATGGCCTTTTGGAATGACAATTTGCAATTAGACAATAATTGTATTTTGTTTAAACAGAAGCCCAAGCACTCCTAATTGATTGCTAACAGATAACAATAAAAGCTAATTCGAAACTTGAGATACAAATATTATAAAACAATAGAGTATAACTGCAAAAGACATCATCAACATACTAGCAGTTGACTGCTGAAAAAAACGAAGCTTATCAACTGAAAAAAGACCAAAAAATACATTTGCTTATTAAATTTGTTTAAATAATGTACAATTATGGTTTAACTGCAAATTATCATAGCAATAGACTATCTCTTAGATGTTTGTAGTTTATTCTGCTGAAAAAACAAAATTTCTGTATTGAAATATGCTCAAATAATTAATTTTTCAACTACATTTGTTTAAACATTAAAAAATTGATGCCTAAGTGTAAAGTAAAACAGCAAGACTATAATATACTAGAATATACTAGTTATTGATTCTGCTGTAAAAAACGAAGCTTATCTACTCAAAAATAGCCAAATAATGCATTTGTTTATTAAATTTGTTTAAATAATACACGATTGTTGTTTCAATGCAAAATATCACAGCAAAAGATCATTGGTGAGATATTTATAGCTAATTCTGCTGAAAAAGCTACATCTATCTAACTAAACATGCCTTAATTTCCTATTTGTCCTATTTTGCTACCTATTTCCTATTTTGTCCTGAAAATATTGGTTTAGTGCATTTAAATCTGGCAAATAATAATAACAAATAATTACAACGATTGAAATTTTTTTTGTTTTATTAAATTAATACTGCTGGGCATCATTTTTAATGAGTTTTTGCCTTGACGTGGACCATTGTCAGTAAAATAAAAAAATTTTTGATTAAATGGCAGTTTTGAAAAGTCAAAACATTTTTTTTAATTTTCTTTATTAAATAAAAAATTTTTTAGAAAATTTTTCAAAAATATCCTCCATTGCAACGGCAACGATACGGAATTTAATACACTTTAATTTTTTTAAAAACGTCCAAATAGGATGAGTAGTTTAGTCTGAAAATTGATTTGTCCGCAGACGCTTTTTTTGCCCTACCGTGGCCCATCTTAGGAATTTCGCAGGCTTACAATTTTTAAAATATTTTTATTAAACAGCATAAAAATTAATAAAACGTAAGTAACAATTGCAAAGTTGACCAAATAATCTATCAAAAAAAAATAACTTACTCCCTCAAATCATTAGAAGTTATTAAATCACAACTTTTAAAACAGATAAAAGTTCGTTCTCTAATGTACAAAAATAATTTTTCCTTTCTGTGTTCGCTAATTAACTTCCAATGCAAAACAAAAATACTTTCAAAATAACTAGAATTCTGTTGAGCATGTATGTTCATACATAAGTGATGAATATAATTTTTTCATATAGAAATATTAAGAGTGGCCCGACTTAGAAGGTAGCCCGTCTTAGGCAACTTTCCCCTACATATATTTTCGTATGCTGTACAGAAGACGAGCAACAAGTTAGCAATGATCTTAAACTTAGAATCTGTGTTTCATAAAATTCGATATCTAATTTTATTCATGTATTCCAAACATGCAAATAAGAAAACTAGCAAGCTTAATAAAGTTTCCTAAATAGTAAAAATTTTCAGGATTGCTATTAAAGATTCAATTAACCCAGATTGCAAAATATAGAAAAATCTAAACAGATGTAAAAGTCCACTGGAAAAATATTACACTAGTAGAGCGATGAATTTTCATTTAATATTTAAATCTATTCTTATTTTTCTTGTAATAAAATACAATATATATTTTTGTAATTTCAACCTTTTTTTCTGAAACTCATTTCAGAAAGAAGGTGTATAAATTGAATGAAATATTAGAACCGCCTCGTTTCATTTCATGAGAGATAATAATCTGGAGCTTTATAAGTTTAAAAAATTCTGTTATTAAATTTCTTGCCTTTTGTGTCCTTGATACAACACAGTCATTACTGAGTGTACTTTAGAGGGTGGGAAAACGTAAAATTCAGTTATATTCTTTCTAGTGTGTGTAACAGTCGAGTTTTTTTATTGGCGAAGTAACTTCTAACGAGTCCTATTACTTGGTACAGAGTGAAAATTATGTGCTAATTACACAATGACGTTAACGATTCTGTAACGATTCTGAACTCATCTTGTCGAAATTTAGTTTTATGGACTTTTGTGTTGGCTTATTATCTCTAAGGACCGCAATATGAACAAAAAATATATCATTAACAACTTATTAAAACACATAAACACACATTATTATTAAAACATTTATACATCGTTATACATCTTATTAAAACACATTTATACAAACTGTTTTTAAATTTATGTTAATTTTTTCGTAGCTTTCTCATACTATTCATCTTATCAATAGAATTAAAGTTTTCATAGGCTGTTTGTAGATAAAAATAAGTGTAATAATCTCTAATACTTAAAACTGCTGGCTTGTTAAGCATTATATTACTAATATACTTCAATTGATGCGAAGCACCCCAGAACTCTAAAGTTCACTTTACTGCATCCTGCAGTTTACTCTACTTCAAGAAGTATGTACTTTACGACTCTGCATCAGTCAGACCAAGTTATTACTTATTTGCGTATGAATAAAATATTACGAGCTCTCTCAAATAATGCTCTCCAAAGCATAATATTTTGCATCCTCTGCAGGTTTGTTTAATATAAACTTTCTCCTGAATTAATTTACAGTTTTCTGCACTATTTCATAATTTGAATTAACATGTATAATTCTCCAATAATTAAAGACATTTACACAGTATTGAAAGTTGTAAATTTGTAACAATATCTAAAGAAAAACTTATAATAAGCATTGAAGTATTTTAATTATTATAAATCAAACTCCGTTTCAAGGGTTACTCATTTGATCATTTAATCAATCTTCATTTCTGAAGATACATATTTCCATCTTATAACAGTTCCCTTCTATGCCAATTATATTTGAAAAGTCCTGGATGTCATTCTTATCTCACATACTGGAATTCTATTTTCAGCATCGAAATATACGATTCGTCCTTGTTTCCTATTGTCGAATCGCATGCTCTCCGTTCGTACAAGTAGAAAGCATTCGATCGATCTGCAAATACCGCGATGTCGTTTTCCTTAGAGGTAGTGGTAGTCGATATCTTGTATCGCGTGAAGAACGGGCATAATGGCTGCATCATGTAGTCTGGAATTTCATAAATGTAGTTATGTATACATACGTTATAGAATCTAACAGTTATCAGTGTTGTTTATCTAGTATCTAGTTTGAAAACAGATTCTCAAATAAAACCACTAAATTAAACAAAAGAGCCATTTGAAGCAGACTCAACAAAACCAACATTGAATTCAAAACGTCAAAGTTAAACTGATTATTAAGGATACATTTAGTAAATGAGAAAATTCTATTTAATTTTGAAACTGATCAATATGTGATACATGAAATTCCTTAATGATAATATTCACCTTAACAAGCAACGACAATTTATATCACATCATGTACTCTTGTTCAACATATCAATAGTCATAATATTAATGAAAAATAACACAATTTAATCTTTCGAGATCCATATTGGCATATTAGATCCAGCATGGTTGGCATATTATATTACATGGTACATTATACCTTAATGCATTATATGTGATAAGCGTACTTGACAGAGATCGATGAAGATAGAATTTCTTCCACAGAGATAATTTTCATATCCTCCTGCAGCAAAAAAACAAAGCATTAATCTTGATTATTTAAAAATACACAGATTGAGCAAACTCATCAAGGCTTTCTCTAAATTTTAATCTGTGATATAGTTCACTATAGCCAATACACACGAAATGAGTTTCTAATGATGAATAAGTAATTACACGAAGAAAAATGGATGTTAAACATAGGGACAACCATCTAGATGTTAAGTTGAAAAAGTTTTAAATATTAAATTGAAACATCTAGTATCTCTATAGTGTCTAAGATGTTACGCGTTAATATCTAAATGTTAAAAACTTAACATCTAGACGGCTGTCCCTATGTTTAACATCCTAGATGCTAATTCTGAGCATCCATTTTTCTCGGTGTAGTGTTCGAGGTTTAGTTATTTTGTTTTATAATTTTAATTAATTTGCCTTTAGTGTAATGATATAATTTTTATCTTCGTGATTAAAGTGATATTAGGTTTGAAAAACAAGTACCTAAATACATATTAAAAAGTATGAGTATGTAATTTATACTTTATAATTAGAAAATAAATAAATGCATTTGGATTTATTATAATTTGCAATATTTGCATTGCATTGTTTATTTTATTTTAATTTTAGATACTATAAAGAATTAAAAACTTAATATTTACTTATCCAAACACTACTGAAGCAAGTGTCTGACTAAACACGGACTTAACCACTTGAGCCCTAGTTATTAATTATGATTATTCATCTGTTCTTGTTTACAGTTCTTTTAGATTAGAAAACGATATTTATTTTAATTCTAGGTAATTTAAAGACTTTTATGTATGAAAACACTACCACCATAAGTGCCTGACTAAATACGGACATTACTACTTGAGACCTAACTATTAACCCTCTCTCCGAGTCTCCGCTGACTTATCCCCACTCTAACGCCATAGAACGTGTTTTCCATAGTCTCCACCAAACGGTAGATTTGACGATATTTGACGTTAACAGTCATTTGAGTAGGCAGAGGGTTAATATTATTCATCTCTTCCTGATTACATTTATTTTAGACTAGAAAACTAGTAAATATCCTTGGATTTACTACAATTTTAATGGAATTGTTTATTTTATTATAATTCTAGATCATATAAGGACTTAATATTTATTTATGATAAAATTATCACCACAAGTGCCTGACTAAACGCGGACCTTACTACTTGAGTCCCAACTATTATCATTATTCATCTCTTCCTGTTTATAGCTATTTTAAACTAGAAAGTAGAAAAAACGAGTGAATAACCCTTGATTTTTTATAATTTAAACTGAATTGTTTATTTTATTATAATTCTAGATAATATAAAGACTTAATATTTATTTATAAAAATCCTACCAAAACAAGTGTCTGACTAAACGCGGAATTTACTACTTGAGTCCCAATTATATTTATTTAATATTTCAATTAATTTTTATCTTGATTGTAAATAACAATAAAAAGTTTATTCACTGAAATTTCAAAAGACGTCTACGTCAGCTAAATTGTACATATATGTCAGTGTAATATGATATTGTCAAATTGCACTCTGGGGTGCGAACACAGGGGTTTTCCATGTAGAACCATGTGTCGCAATCTGTGGTGAGATTATTAGCATAATTAGGGAGGGTATCGAGGAATGCACTTGAAACCTTCGCGCGTTACTAACTGATGTGTTGCCCTCTGGGGCAACGCCATTACTTGCCGCATGATAGCCTCCAGACATCCTCCTGTTAGGTTCGTAACCTAGCTTCCATTCCCTTCTTCTCTACCGCTTTAGAGCTTTTCTTTTTTCTTTTCCCTTCACCCCTGTTCACCACCACTTCTTCTCACGGCTGAAAGCACGCTTCAAGAAAAGGAAAAAGAATGGTTGGAAACACGAGAGGAACGAGAAACCAAATCGAATGTAACAATACTAGCATCCTGTCCTGTCGAGAAGGGTACCAATAGTTGTAAAGATTTCATTGCAGCCAATGGGGTCGTACTTTCTTTTGTCGCAAAAGAATTTGTGATCTATTTACTATAGACTATTAATTATTTAATCTATATAATGTAGACATTGTGATATTTTTATGGTTTTCTGAATTGATGGATTCTATGTTGTATTTTTAAAAATATTTTGTTTTAAAAGAATCTAATGAAGTAATGTTTTACTTTAAAGGACAACTAATGATTGTTAAAGATATTCAAATGTCGTTTTAAAACAGTGATTTATTGGCAATAATATATCACTCCTATTAATATAACTGAGGTATACATATATACGTATATGCTATAGATAATAATCTCTATTGATATAGTCAACTACACATTTTTGTATTATATATCCTTCCTCGGTTGCTTCTGCAAACTTCTCGTGCGAGATGTTGACTTTGCAGACTATCTTTCTACGAACGTTAATGCGCCGTACCGATATGACGAGAGAAATAAGATACCATTTACGGAAAATGAAATGCGAAGTTTCCAGTTTCAAGTTAGCCCTTCAGATCAAGCGTAAATCAACTGTATTTAATATTTGAGGAGTTACATGCAGTTTTATCATTTAAAATTAGAATACATATATCTATAATAAAATGTAAAATCGATTTTTTCCTTTCTGATTATAAAATATGCTTTGAAATTTGTGATTTATTGAGTTGAATTTAGATTTTCTACATTTGAGTGTTTAGCTAACCGTACAAGTTGATAATACCGCACCATAGAGACTACTCGATTAAAATCCCTATTCTGCTCAAAAGCATAGCACCTCTTGGCTGAGGTATTGTTTATGGAACAATGGATGGATTTGCCTCGCGGTTTATAGGAAGGAGAATTTAAATTTAACAGGGAGTGCCTTGATTTACATGAACAATGAGCACAGTGTAATTCGGTTTGCTATTTTACTAGCCTTGTTATCATGTTAAAACTGGTTAAATCCGAAAGTTTCTTATCATGGTTTCATACAAAGATTTCATTTTAAAACTTTCTATAAAAACTGTTTCTCATAAATTTATAACATAAATATATTACATTTGATTAAACAATTTTGTCTAATTCTAACTTTTCAATATTATATGGTATACTTTTTTACTATACTTTCATGGTCGCCCAAAAGACAGCAATGTAATTAATTAATCTTCTATGAACACCAACGCTTCTGGCTTTCTCCAGCGAAACTTAACATTTTTATTTTTCAATCTCAGGATATTATTATAAAGCACGATGCGCCAGAGTTGTGGTGAGAAAAAATTACTCTGGCAAAGTCGAAGTAACTTTGAGAAAATTAAGCTCACATTCACGGAATTGAATTACAAAATTTACTTAGACTTTTGTGAAATACCATTTCTGATTTTAAAAATGATCACTAACTTTACTTAGAAACTCCATCTACGTGAATGGAAAATTAATTAAGAATACAGTTCATGAAGATAAAAGTTGAGCCATTGAATCTGAATAGAAGATCTGAAATAAGTCTTAGATGGAATCCTGTTTAGTTGGCCAATCATGAATTCGTAGTATAGCTTGAAAAAGGGACAAAACAAAAATCTTCGTGACACTCACCCGATGGTAAAAGCACTTTCAGAGTTTCTCAAGTCGAAGTAGAAGGAAAGACTTTCTTGCAATTCACAATGGTTTTAGTTTTATAGCGAAAAGCGTTAAACGGGTTTTCCAAGGAAGTGCAGTCTTTCGCATTTTATCGAATCGAGTCTTACAGTCATGGAAAGCAAGTTCTATACTCCTTTCTTCTTGCCATATGACTTATTATAGCTTCAGCAGCACATAACCTAATAGAAATGGTGGTAGCAATCATATCTCGAGATCTATTTTCTTTTATAACCTATTCGCAAGGCATGTTTCATATTTGCTCTCTTTTCCATGCCCTGTTTTCATTACATGATTCCGTCCAACTTTAAAACTTGGATATAAACACATGAAATACAGTACCGGCCAGAATTGTCAGTCCACTAAAACAATCGTATTAAAAACATGCCTCTCTTCTTTCTTGGGTATTTCAGCGAGAAATTAGGTTAGAAAGATTTTTAAAAAATTAAAAAATAAAGCTTATTAAATTTCGCGTCGATTAATCCCTACTCGAAGTATTTTTGCTAAATAGAGACTGCGAGAGCATATGAGAAAGACATACCTATTTTTCGTTTTTAACTAATTTTCTATTCTCAGCTTCCACTGTCTGCATGCTTCAGGGTAGTGAATAGAAAAAATTGGCACTCTGCTAAAGTTAAGTTTGAAATCTCCTTTTTAAAATGAGATCAATAACATAATAAAATATTATCGGGTTCTCGAATTATCTTAAATAATGTGGGAGCATACCCAAAACGAAAATCGGTTCTTTAAGCGGCATTCGGAAATTGGGAAATTTCGGGCATTGGGAAACAAGAGACGGAAGATTGCGCCAGCGGTCACCACTCGACCGACCGATTTTCGTCTTGTGCACGCTTCCACATTTTTAATGATAATTCGAGAACCAGTTAATATTTCATTACGTTTTTGGTCTCATTTTGAAGAGAAGATCTTAAACCTTAATTCAGAAAAGTTTCAATATTTTCTATTCACTGCCCTGAAGTATGCAGACAGTGAAAGTTGGGGATCGAAAATTGGTTAAAAATGGAAAATAGGTATGCCTTTCTCAAATACTCTTTCCGTTCCTATTTATCAAAAATACTTAAAGTAGGGATAAATTGACGTGAAATTTAATAAGCTTTCTAATGATTTTTTAAAAATCTTTTTAACCTATTTTACGTTGAGATACCCAAGGAAGAAGTGAGGCATGTTTTTAATACGGTTTTTTCAAGTGGGCTGATTCTGTACTGATTTAGTGGATGAATTCCGGCCGGTACTGTTTAATTAATTATTTCAAGATAATCTAGAATAAATAGGGATACAGTTTTGAAATATGTTTGTGAACACCGTATTTTTAGACAAAATGTATTAATCAAAGGAAATGTGGGAAATGACTGGGACTTGGAATGGTAAACTTTCTGTCAATCAGAAGCTGATTCTTTTTCAGTCTAAAAGAGCATGTAACTATTTGATCAAGAGAATCTAATTGTAAAAAAGGTGATTCAGTAATCGTTTTTGGAGTGATTTTGTTTCCAATCTTGACAGCTTAAATGAAGTGCAAAAGAGAGAAGTGTGAGAGAAAATACATCTCGTAAATATTGAAGAACGTATAGCTTTTGACGACAATAAGGTTCTTTGTTCGAGATGCAAATTCACGTAAATCTTGTCTCGATCTTCCGAGGCGCTTAGAAAATGAATGCAACATGATGCAAATGGATGCCAAGCAAAGTGCAAAGCACTCTTTGTCGCAGAGTGTCCAATAAACGATCGCAGTCTTTACATGTATATATATACGCATGGCAAGCTTTCCTGTAGTATTGAGTCCTCCTTTGTACTTCCAAGGCTCTCCTTGGAATTACCGATAACTTGAGCAGGGGACAACGACCTTCTAGGTTTCACTTTACGACCCAACGTGGTTCTAGGCATGAGTGAACATCATGTTCGAAATGCGCAAATACCATGCGAGCTTCAACCGGAACTCCTCAAGTATTTCAGATGGCGACACAGGAAACTTCTATATGTTTCTGGAAACTAACATTTTCAACAGGAATCCTATTTTATTCGCATCTTTTCTTCAAACTTCAATATCGAAGTTGACCTTATAGAGTGTCGACCAAATACTAACATTGCTCATGAAATGCTTCTTTTTTCCTCGAAACGAAATGCTGACTTCATGAATAGATCGATTAAGAATAATGGGATTCAAATCTCAGCTTTCTGTAGCATATTGCAATATGTTATTTTGTGACTTCAAGCGTATCATCTCAGAAAAATTTTTTTGGTTAAGTTAAATACAGATTTTGTTAAATTGACTAAATTTCTGTTTTACACTATATTAAAATATAAAAATGTATTCAGTAAGTATATGGTTTGTAAAATAATTTTGTAGTCGTATTTGCATTTCCATTGGGTAACGGGAATGTTTGAACACTTATTTACACAACCACATTGGTGGATTGGATTGCAGAAGATATAGCCTTTCCACTCTGTATGTACAGTACTATTTTAATGGATTTTATGGACCGAGCGAACACTGGAACTTTACTGTTTCGATCATCGAAAGTGGAATGAGTTTACGACACCCATTTCAGAAAAAAGAACAAACTTCAATCGCAATTCTCAACGAAATCATTGCTCTTTTTCCGACTTTATTGCATTCGTGATATTCATTTACATACATCGTTTTTCGAAATACGGCCACAATTTTCATCAAATTTTTACAGTAAAAATTTTTGTTAATTTTGAAATTAACAAAATGTTTTGTTTAATTTTAAAATTTTAATTAATTAAATATTTGAAGCAACAGCTTTTTAGTCCAATTTCCATGGTTGCATGTCCTCTAATTATCTCATTATTATGTAAATTGAATCAAATGAGGAGAGGAAATTGAAATATTCAGAAAACTATTTATAGATATATCATCGTCAATAAGTATTCACTCAATCTTAAAATTGCATAACACATATTTTTTATATTAAAAATTGGAAATATTATTTTTCCTAATTATAACCATTAACCATATTATATATTTGTTGTTCCAGTGAGTGTCGTAGATGGTGAAGTGTTACACATTGTTAAAATTAGTCGACTACATATGGGTGCATATTTATGCATTGCTTCAAATGGAATTCCACCATCAGTCAGCACACGCGTGTCTCTCCGTGTACAATGTAAGCATACTCTTTTAAAAAAATAATTAACCTAATTTGAAAATTATGTTATGTCAGCTTTTTGATGCGTCAAACGCAAAATTATGAGTGTGAGAGAGAAGCACAGATACAACTATCTCTTTCACTCTCGTGATTTTTGCGTTTGGCGCTGCGTCACAACGCAGACATGGGATGCCACCCTTAGCAATAGCGACAACGCCTGTCAATTATGCTAGGGACTTTTTTGTCACTGGGTTCACAGCTGTAGAATTTGAATTTGGAACAAGACAGAGTTTCAACACCTATAACTTAATACGTGGTGGGGAGTTAAATAACCTTTGAATTCAAAGCCGTAGACTTTTGTAAAATAAATCAAAAGTTTAAGACGAAATTTCAGAATGAAAGTTACTTCTACATATGGAATCATCGTTGTTAAAAGGTAAGTATTTTTCGACTTATTAAATAATAAACCATAAGTTTAAAATAAACTATTTTTCTTTTTGAATTTAAAACTTATGTTTAGGTTATTTTTCCGTACTAGATTTCTAACTTACAATTCTTTCATAATCTACGTAATTACACATAATAATTATCAATAATTTTGCGTATTTTACTTAC